>BQNB010003477.1:44092-106037 GCA_026074375.1 Tanacetum coccineum | reverse complement strand
TTTTTCCTAGGCCCTTTACAACATTTGGGACTTTTGTGAAATTTTTCATAATTTTTCAAACTTATTTGTTATTTTTTATCACTTTTCGTAGTTTAAAATTTTAGAAAGTCTTTTAAAAATAGTAAATTAATTCAGAAAAATACAAAAAAAAATAGTTTTTAGTTTTAGAATTAATATTTTGAAGTTTACAAAGTTTAAAAACATTTTCATCATTTTTAGATTTTAAATTTCATTTTTAGCTTTTTAATTTAAGCTTAGAAATTAGTTTTAAATTATAAAAAGTAGTTGAAAATAGTTTTCTAAGTTATTATCATATTTTAGACTTTTCTAAAGTAGAAAATCATTTTTTGGAATTTTTAGGTATTAATTTGTCATTTTCTAGAATTTTAAATAGATTAAATAGGTTTTTAATTCATAGAAAATTATTAAAAAGTCAAAAAAAATATAATTCCTTTTTAGAAAATTTTCTTTTATCATTTTAGAGGTTTAAAAACTAAGTTTTCATTTTTAGGGTTAATTTTGATTTAGTTGATAATTTAGACGCGTTTTAGGATTTCAGTGATTTGATTTCTTTGTTTATTGCCTTAGTTGTTAGAATAGAATGCCTTATTTGTCTTTCCCGTAGATTTAGAAATCAAATACAATCAAATCTTGCTCCATTCAAAAATTAAATATAAAACCAACTCTCGACTTTCCATTGCATTCCTCGTTGGGGAATAACGACCCGAGAATATCATATACTACTCGGATTTCATTGATTTTCTTTCTTTGAACCTTTTCAAGGGTCACTTGATTTGGTTTAGTTAATATAAGTAATATATTATTATTATATATTATTTATATGTAAAGAGATCAATAAAGTATTATGGACAATTCTAAGTTGTACAATTTTGTGTACCAAAGTTATATTATTTGTATCAAGTTTACGTATTTATCATAGTTACAAAATCATGTATAATTGAATGTTAATAACAATGTATTTTGAGAATGGTTAGATAATTCTCAACTCTCCCTATCGGGTTCTATAATGAAAAAGTTGAACGTCGTCTATGAATGGTTAAACTCACAATCAATCGAAACTGAACATAACTAATATGACACTTCTACCTCAATGAAGGATAACTCATATTTCTAAAAGACACAAATTAAAATCAACATTTTCCAAACAAAAACATAGTTCAAATAAATTAGATTAAACCTCAAGATATCCGTTATGCGAATAGAGCCTTTTTAAGTTCAGTTTTGCGGCATAAATAAACACCTAAAAAACAACAGCATGCATACACAAACACCTCTTAAAAACTGTAGTACGCAAACGCCTAAATACCCCTTAAAACATACATAGTCTCACATGTCTTTCAAATACCC
Source organism: Tanacetum coccineum (assembly GCA_026074375.1). Classification (NCBI taxonomy): domain Eukaryota; kingdom Viridiplantae; phylum Streptophyta; class Magnoliopsida; order Asterales; family Asteraceae; genus Tanacetum; species Tanacetum coccineum. The sequence continues at coordinate 104,669 of BQNB010003477.1, read as the reverse complement.
CTAACGTTATCCTCTCTGAAGTAATTATAATCACAATTTCATTATATGAACATCATAAACCATTACCTAACTATTGATTCATGACATTGCATGCGTATGCCAACAATAATATATACTCAGACGCCATTATACTCTTTGAGTTGTGTATCTAGATTTTTGCTGAGTCTATGCTTCGAATTCGGTATATATGCATGCAAACAAAAACCTAACTATGAAACATTGTTCAAGGGAAAGGAAACTTACATCGAGTAGTTCGGTGTCCAACAATACTTCATCAGTGATGGTTGCTCACAACAAACTGCATTTGAAACATTGTCAAAATAATAATCACATGTAAATTCTAAACCAAAGAGGAACAAAATCTTATTACATTGCTGTATCTTGACATATATATTCAAAAAGTGGGACAAAAAATATTATTGAAGTTGGTGTGGGCTAATTCAGCAAGAACTTGGTGTGGGCTAATCTTATTACATTGAACTTGGCTGCTCACAAACTGCATTCAAAACTTACATGTAATAAGATTTTGTCCCTCTTTCTGAATTTACAAATGTAATTAACTATCGTAAAAGCTTTTACTCTTTTCAAAAGATACTACGGTAAAGGTAAACAATATGTTTTTTTATCTTTATGTTATATGAGGATGCTGAATATTTGACTAGGTTGTAAATAAATTAACGGGTTACACTGTGACCATTTGTCTACCCTTTTTACTGTCCAAACCAAGATGTATGGCGCGCATCTTGGTGGTGATTTTAGAAGTTACGTTAAGGAACTACTAAAATTAAAGTTTATAGATTTTATGACATTTTAAAGTTTTGTTGTCAAGTGAAACTTAAAGAAAAATGTAAGATTTTACAAATTTAAGCTCCTGTGATATTAAAAAGCTCTCAAAATTCATACCCATCATTTGTGAACTACATACTTTGTTCATTTTATGATTCGTACACTCACTTTTATTAAGAAGCAATGAAGCAACTTAATGCATACCTGTCTGCTAACTGGAGTTTTACCCTACGATATACGAACTATCTGCTTGCCAATCATCGGGCCATTAGATAAAAAATTGTTGGTAGAAATATTACGATATTTAATCTATACATTCTCTTCATGTTTTGGTGATGACAAACATGTAACTTATAACACATAACATAAAGTACTTAAGTTACTCGTAATCACAAATCATCAATTCATACGTCAACATCTTTCGACGTCTCAAGTTTTCTTCAACAACAAATTTAAGTTCGCACCCGACGTAAATCACTAAAGATATGAAGAAACAAACTTTAATTTGTTGAATGATCAAAGACATTTTTATTTTTCCAAACCTTACATTTTTTTATAAAATGGTACAAACATTTTTAAAACATATACAAAACATTTTTGTATTTATAAGAAATGTTTTATTTAAAATAAATATTTTGGATTTAAATTTTCTACCCAAAAATGGCTAGAAAGTTCCGGAAAAAACCTTCCCCACAAAAGGACAAAATTGGAGCATCTGAAAAATGGGCGGTCCCCTTAACTAATTAAGGGGACCGGCCATAATTAAGAGGACCGGCTTTGTATAATTAAGGGGACCGGCCAAATAAAAAATAAATATTTTTTTCTATAAATAGTGGACTGTTTTCACATATTTTCTCATCTCTTTGCACATAGTTTTCTCAGATCTAAAACCTCATTTCAAACCCTTTCCTTTGATCACTTAACTTATTATAAGTATGTTTAAAATGTGATACAATCATCCATTCATTCAAATGCAATAGAAGAACTCTCGTTATCGCCAAGATACGAAGTTATGTAGTTAGTGCATTCGTGACATGTTTTACACTCACAATGTATAGATCGAGTCTATGTATTCCAATCTTGTGAGTATAGTTAGATCGTGGTGATCTTTGTATGTAGTGTTAGAGTGGTGTGATCTAAGTAGTGTGAGGTTGTGAAGAAGTGAAGGTGTGGAAAGTTGTGAAGTAGTGTGAAGTTGTGTAGTGAAGCCAAGTTGTGAATTGTCGTGAAGTGGTGTGTTGTGTTGTGATAGGTTGGTTCTAGCTAGGATTAGAACTCGACATTTTACTTAGTGTCAGAAATTGGTGTAAGCAAAGGTGTGTACGGTTTTCTCCGCCTAAAGGGAGCTTGTTGACTAGTGAAGTAACTCTCGAGTTGGGTACTCGGGGAGTGGAGTAGGGCGAAGAGGTGCTTCGTGACCAAACCACTATAAATCATCGTGTCCGGTTTGCATTTCCTTTTACTTATCTCTTTACTTTTATGCTCGCATTTATCGCTTTATATTTATACTTGCAATTGTGTGATGTGTTGATTATATAGTTTTAATTATGTTTATGTCATGAATAAATGTGAATATTGGTTGTTGGTTTGTATTGTTGTAAATCAATGTATTATTACGTGTATATAACTCGTATGAACACTCATCATATTATGTCACGCTTGATCGGTAATTTGATACGAAATATTTTAAGATTTTAAATGGAAACGTATTCACCCCCCTCTACGATTTCTACAATTGGTATCAAGAGCCACGTCGCTCTAATTTTCAAAACAAATGGTTTTAAAAATTGAGTACGATCCATGTATCAAATTGCCCATTAAGGGGGATTAAATAAGAAAAGTGTTTTGTTGATTAACTTGTATTAGTTTTGATGTTATATACACTAATTATACTAGATCGAGATAAAAATGATGCTTAAATTAAGTGTTATATGTTCGGTATCAAATTCAGAAAGTTGTACACCTTTCTGCAAAGTCAGAAAATAATTTTTTACAAAAATTGTAATTCTGAGTATCGGGTGGGCGGCCTCCTTAAATATTTGGGCGGCCCCCTTAATTCCTGGCCGGTCCCCTAAATTAATTAAGGGGACCGCCTGTATGATTCGGCAGTTTTTCAGAAACTTAAAAAATTCATATAAAATCAACAATAACTCCGTAGAAGTCGTGCCACCCAGTGTTTTAAAGATAATTGAGTCTACTTTCATTTAGAAATACTTCGAAGTGATTATTCCAAACTTAAATAAGTCAGAAAGACAAAATACTACATGGTGGTCAAAAATTTGTGTTTCGTTTTGACGTAAAACTTGTATTTTACCTTTTCCTTTGAGTCGGGGCATTCCTAGTTGGTATATCTTTGAAAAATTAAGTATTTATCTTTTTAAAATATTGATCTTGATTAACTTATGAAATGGGGAGGAAACTATTTTATTTTCAATTAAAACCGAGTTAAGTATACATTGTTGTATTTAGTACACAAAACACAAGTGCTTTTATGTGTTATGCTATATGATTATGTGCACTTCTTTGTGTCTTAGTCTTGTTAATAGAAAATATTAAATAATCGTTGCTTTTGAAATTTAGCTAATTGAATATCTAAGCACATGTGCCATGTATTTTATTCGTTTATAGCTAGTTTTCCGAATTATGCCTAACTAGAGTTTATGCTAGATTTCTTGCATTAAGATTGCAAAATTGTTCTTGCATTGCATATAGGCATAGACGGCTTAATGTTACTCAAACATCTTATAAATCTTTTCGAGTATGGAAATATACATAGGAATAAAAGTTTAATAACTTGTCTAGTATATTTTTAAATGAGTTAAAACTAGTCACCTAAATATTTCAAACGATTTAATTTATTCTCAACAACACGTTTAGATATTTTAAACAACTTACCTTGTTTTACCTTAGGTTGTTTAAACAAGAGAAAATGGATCATTCTAATACATTAGTATTTATATAAAAGAAAAAGTATTTTCAAACTCTAAGTGTGTTTGAATTGATCCAACATAACACACATAATTCTATTTCATATATCGTTATACAAGAGTTGTGTTTTGTAATAATACTTATGAATTGTCGAAAGTGTGCTCATTGTACGCAATAATAAATAGTCTTTTAAATAAACAAAATATATGATAATCATGAAGCAATAAGTTAACTTTTCATCATTCATTAACCTCACTCTCACAAAATAATCTTAGGATTAACGGAACACACTATTAAAATGTTTATCTGCTTTAAATGAGTGTTTGTGAGGGTCAAGAAAGATCTCGGTTATATATCGATTCATTATTCAAATTATGGTTGATATATTTATCAAATCTAATTGACACGTCTTTGAGTATGGATAAGAAATCGTATTCTTATTTGTCTAGCTTTAAGATTAATATCAAAATATAACGAGAGATATTATCTTAGACCTACATACTCAATCACACTCGATTGATATGAAAATGATGACATCCTTTTCCAAGACAATAAGAGTTTGCATCGGGTCATAAGTTACACTTGTAAAAATGATGTCATATTGAGTCTACTTGTCCAATAATTGTGTTCCAAATACTTAGCAAATATATGCATAAAATACACAATGAAGTAGGATTGACGACTTGGATGTTTCATCCGAAATATTTAAGCGATTTACATTGCAATGCAATTGCTAAATTTGTCATTTCTGAAAAAACAAACACGAGCAAACTTACAACATATGTAATCTTCACTGATACAACATAAAAGCACAACTCAAAGCTAAAATTCACTTTTAAACTAAATTCTCAAAAAAGAATAATACTCTTGTTCATTCACCGAGGGTAACATGATGTTTGGGAAACATTATGTTTAAAGAATTCATCGATTTATGGTATTAAACGATTAATAAAGGATAATATATATCCTATGCATTTTATTTTCTTCAAAGCATGAATGGTTATGTTACAAGAATATACACTACATATTATTTGTTTAATTATGATATAATAACATTGACAAAAATAATAATCTTAGAAAATCATATTTGCTTAAGATTAAAATATGTCACGTTTTAATAATTTATTATTTATGAATTACAAACTTAATAAAGGTAAATAATCTTAATGAGATTCATTTCACAAGATATGCTAAGGAGCATTCTTAAATCAAGCACATCTATTAAATCAAGCAATATGCCATCAAAACCAAACAACCAGTAAATCTTGAGCAAAAGATTTAAACTTTTTTATTACGATTATCTAAACATTCAACACATCTCTATTAGAATTGTGTGTAAAATATATCATCTAGATTTATCATCATAAAAACATGGTGTTTGAGTCACATTAGGCCAAGTATTAGTGAGCCAAGCAAACTTCATATTTGGTACTCTTTGATAGGTAAATTTTGGAACTCAATTTCTTCTAAAATGAGAATAACTACTAGAGAACCTATTGTACTAGAAATTCAATTTAACCTAACGGTTGAATTGCTTCTATGTGAGAAGTTGGGTGTGTGTAGCCCGTAAAAATGGTCGTGTTTAGCCATAATTGAGCACCACTAATAATAGTCTCATATTCATTCTCCAACTTGATTAAATGGTTCTTCCTAAATATACCTAAGATGTTAATATTCATTCTCCAACTTGTTTTAATATCTTAAGATGTTAACTTGCTCCTATGTGATATGATTATATGTCTACATAGTTATCTTGATGATCATCGATTATTTGTTTGGTTATTAAATGCATGTTTATTGCAAAGGTTTTTGTCTTTCTTAAATAATTCAAATATAATATATCTTAGTATATCTAAATAATACATGCTCTTAAATGCTAAATGTTAACATGTTTTATATGATGTTTGCGTTTAAAATAATCATGATTCTTACGTGACGCTTTACATGACTTACGTGTTAATTGTGCATTTACTCTATATTGATTTGATGCATAAAGGATTAGATATGCCTATCTCGATAAAACTTTTTGACGTCATATAGTCTTACACATTAATTTCTTTGGTTATTGTGTTGATACATGCTTAAATATTCTTACATGCTTAATTCTATAAGTTTTATGCATCTAGGTATATATTTCTTGACATTAGAATTTATACCCTTATTACATGTGAACCTTAGTGTCACAATCTGATAGGTCATAATAGTCTCAAAATGGTCTTAAGTATCCTAGAGTCTCCATGCACACTCTTTCTTATTCATAATCTCGTTTCCTTCCAAACAATCCACTCTATTGTCAAGGGATAGTTAGATACAAATCCAATACACCTCTAAGTAGGTTTGACAACTTAAATATTTCGTCCGAAATGTTTAAGTATTTTAAATTAGCGAAATGCAATTAAAATGTCACTCATTGATCATGTCAAATTTGTTTCACCAAAACTTTAATCATGACTCTATTAGTATATAGATGTCAAATACCTTCCGCCCACTTTTTCCGCTACCATCCTTAGATCAACCTCATACCTCGACATGTGATTGTCCTTTAAACATTCGCAATACTCGAGAAGAGCTACATAACTTCGTGGATGAAGTTCATTGTATGCTATCGGTCATTCGTCTTGTCATTGTCAAGCTCATCGCTTTAATCTTCATTTGTTTTTATTTTATTTTTCTTTATGTCTGGATAAGCATGAATTTAATGGGAAGGGAAAACACACTCACTTACATATATCTTCTACTTGTACTTTCAAACCTCATAACTATTCATCACTCTTTTTAGTGATAAATAGTTCTAGTACATCCTCAAACCACCAAAGTGAAATGAAAAACCGAGTCATCATTTGTACTACCAATATCGAGTCATAAACCTAGTTATCTTCACAAGAAGATTCAACCATGTAACCATTTCTTACATTCAAATAAGTGAGTTACCACCACTGCAATCCATGAAGGTTGAACCATCTTTCATGATACACTAACCTATGACCATCCTTATGTGGCTCCTTTAATTAAAGGGCAATCATCATATCCATACACTCATAAACATGTTTGCCTATGTAGTTAAAAGTCAAGTGAATTTCACAATGAAATTTGTCTTATCCACTTACTACTAAGTGAAGAACACAACGAAGACATTCAAGCTTCAAGTATTATCGAGTCATCACAATGTTGTGTCTTTTATTTTTATTTCCACTTTATAGAAAGTGAAGAACACAAGGAAGATATTTAAGCTTCAAGTGTTATTGAGTCATCACAATATCATGTCTATTATTTTTATTTCCACTTTATAGCAAGTAACGAACACAAAGAAGATATCTAAGCTTCAAGTGTTGTTTAGTCACCATAATGTCGTGTCTTTTATTTTCATTTCCACTTTCTAGCAAGTGAAGAACACAACGAAGATATTTAAGCTTCAAGTGTTGTTGAGTCACCAAAATAGGCAAACACGAAAAGTACTACCACCTCATTTCACATATCCACCTTCAAAACACCCAACAAAAATCATGGATTCACAAATCATCCACCTTTGTCAAACGATATATTAATCTAAACCGTATTTGTCAACCTTTTGTCATCACCTTCCGTTTCCATTCACGCTCATCCTTCTTCGTTCTTTTTAACGTTTTAAAGAACATATCATTTTCATTTTTTAACTCTTTTAAAGTATATATTTTGTCGTATCTCGCTAAGATATTCGGTAACATTCGTCTAAGTTTAAATGTTACATTTAGGGTATGTTTAGACAAATCATCCTATCGTCAACATTTAGTTCGACATAGAGTCTTACTATCTTGTTTATCCTTAAACACCCCAATCATGAAAAGCATACATAATGCTTAACAAAGAAACCTTAATTAGGAATCTCTCAATACAACCCTTGACGAAAGTCTATCCGAATTCAAATCATTATCTTGGTAAGATGATGATATTCTCATTATACTAGTGTGTCAATCAATAAACGAATTTTGTTCTCGTTTATTAAAGTCGGTATTTTACCAAAGGGTGTTGGTCGAGTCTTAGCCCTTAAGCATGTGTCGGTCGAATCTTATCATTGGTTCCTAAACATTTCCATGTCTTAAGCATTCATCATTTTTTTTATTTAGGTTGTTGTCTTTAGTGCCACACTTTAGAGTGCATATACCTAAAACATACATGATTTGTTCCCCACTAAGTGTCTTGCATATATATCTATCATCATCATTATATATATGTGCATTTTTCTACTAACTTTGTTTTGTAGCACTTTTTCGTTACTCGATTTCTTGGTGCCCCAATCAAGGGGGAGCATACACCAAGGGGGAGCATTTGCAAATGTCCAAGCCATTACGTTTGCAACCGTTTAAGACATCTACACATTTCTTGATATGTGTATTTCATCCCTATATATTTTTTTGTTGCACGAAACTAACCATTGATGTAGGTTAAGAGTTTGCAACTAATTTGATCCATGGATCCATTTGAGTCAATGTTCAAGGGATGTCATTGTTTAAAAGGGATTGATAGAATCAAGACTTCACTTAGGATGATGCAAGCTCGCCTCTTTGATTGAAGAGTTGAAGTGTAGTAAAAGTCTCGTTTAAGAGTCCACCTTTTTTGTTTTGACAAAAGGGGGAGAAGAAGTGTAAACAAGTAACTTATACATTTTACTATGGGTTATAGTTAACATATTTTGTCATCATCAAAAAAGGGGAGATTGTTGGTAGAAATATTACGATATTTAATCTATACATTCTCTTCATGTTTTGGTGATGACAAACATGTAACTTATAACACATAACGTAAAGTGCTTAAGTTACTCGTAATCACAAATCATCAATTCATACGTCAACATCTTTCGACGTCTCAAGTTTTCTCCTACAACAAATTTAAGTTCGCACCCGACGTAAACCACTAAAGGTATGAACAAACAAACTTTAATTTGTTGAATGATGAAATTTTTTATTTTTCCAAACCTTACATTTTTTTATAAAATAGGACAAACATTTTTAAAACATATACAAAACATTTTTGTATTTATAACAAAATGTTTTATTCAAAATAAATACTTTAAATTCAAATTTTCTACCCAAAAAAGGCTAGAAAGTTCCAGAAAAAACCTTTCCCACAAAAGGACAAATCGAAGCGTCTGAAAAATGGGCGGTCCCCTTAATTAATTAAGGGTACCGGCCATAATTAAAAGGACCGGCTTTGTATAATTAAGGGGACCGACCAAATAAAAAATGAATATTTTTTCCTATAAATAGTGGACTGTTTCCACAGATTTTCTCACCTCTTTGCACATAGTTTTCTCAGATCTAAAACCTCATTTCAAACCCTTTCCTTTGATCACTTAACTTATTATAAGTATGTTTAAAATGTGATCCAATCATCCATTCATTCAAGTAAAAGAGAAGAACTCTCGTTATCGTCAAGATACGAAGTTATGTAGTTAGTGCATTCGTGACATGTTTTACATTCACAATGTATAGATCGAGTCTATGTATTCCAATCTTGTGAGTATAGTTAGATCGTGGTGATCTTTGTATGTAGTGTTAGAGTGGTGTGATCTAAGTAGTGTGAGGGTGTGAAGCAAAGTGAAGAGAAGTTGTGAAGTAGATAGAAGTTGTGTAGTGAACTCAAGTTGTGATTTGTCGTGAAGTGGTGTGTTGTGTTGTGATAGATTGGTTAAAGCTAGGATTAGAACTTGACATTTTGCTTAGTGTCGAAAATTGGTGTAAGCAAAGGTGTGAATGGTTTTCTTCGCTTAAAGGGAGCTTGTTGACTAGTGAAGTAACTCTTGAGTTTGGTACTCGGGGAGTAGAGTAGGGCGAAGAGGTGCTTCATGATTGAACCACTATAAATCATCGTGTCCGGTTTGCATTTCCTTTTACTTATCTCTTTACTTTTATGCTCGCATTTATCGCTTTATATTTATACTTGCAATTGTGTGATGTGTTGATTATATAGTTTTAATTATGTTTATGTCATGAATAAATGTGAATATTGTGTGTTGGTTTGTATTGTTGTAAATCGATGTATTACTATGTGTATATAACTCGTATGAACACTCATCATATTATGTCATGCTTGATTGGTAATTTGATACGAAACATTTTAAGATTTTAAATGGAAAGGTATTCACCCCCCCCCCCCTCTATGATTTCCATAAAAGGAACGACTTGTTTCAGAGCTCAAAAACCATAAAGAAGCATTCGCTGGGAAAACATCTGATATTCCAGGGATTAGCCCTTCTTTTTGCAAACACAAAATCAATCTTGAGGACGATGTCAAACCAGTCATTCAGAGACAACGCCGACTTAACCCAAACATGAAAGAAGTTGTTAATCTTTTTTCTTATTGATTATCAAACTTCTAGACGCAGTATCATCTATGCCATAGAAATAGTCCTTGGGTAGTCCCGTTCATTGTGTGCTAAAAAAAATGAGGAAATGACCGTTGTGAAAAATGAAGAAAAGAACACGTATTCCAACACTCGAACAATAACAGAATGGCGAGTTTTTATCGACTACCGTAAGTTGAACAATGCCACCCGAAAGGATCATTTTCCTTTACCCTTTATGGATCAAATGCTAGAAAGATTAGCCGGAAACAAGTTCTTTTGTTTTCTCGATGGATTTTTCAGGTATTTTCAAATTCTCATCGAACCAACCGATCAGGAAAAGACCACTTTCACTTGCACCATTATGGACCCTACGCAACAAGCGATGCCCTTTTTGTCTCGCAGCTGTCACCAGCAACTGTTTCAACAAAGGTGCATGATTGCAATTTTTTAATATGCTCAAACCTACATGGAAACTGTCAAGGATGATTTCTCAGTGTTTTAAGAAGATTCATTCAATTCGTGCATAAGATAATCTAGAGCCGATGCTAAAGATATCGATGTAAACAATCACACTTAGTTCTAAACTGGGAAAAGTGTCACTTCATGGTGACCGAGGGAATTTTGCTAGGACACAAAGTCTCCCATAAAGGACTAGAGGTCGATAAAGCAAAAATCGACATGATAGCTAAGTTACCACCACCCACTAACGTCAAAGCTGTTAAAAGTTTTTTAGGACATGCCGGATTTTACTGCCGATTCATAAAAGATTTTTCCAAAATTTCCAGACCCATGACGAAACTTCTCGAAAAAGACTCAAAAGTCCTTTAACTTTCGCGTGAGGAATGCAAGCAACAAGGCATTCGAAACTCTCAAAGAAAAGTTAACAAACACACCTATTATGGTTTCATCTAATTGGTCGCTACCGTTTGAACTTATGTGCGATGCAAGCGATTTTTCCATAGGAGTCGTGCTAGGCCAATGTGAAGAAAAGCACTTTTGACCCATCCACTTCGCTAGCAAAACTTTAAACAGCGCACAACAAAACTATACGGTGATCGAAAAAGAGTTACTTGCCATAGTTTTTGCATTCGACAAGTTTTGATCATATCTTGTTCTTTTTCATTAACAGTTGTGTGTTCACAGTGATCACGCTAAATGCATAAAAATATGTTTTTCGAAAAAGAATGCCAAATCGCGTCTTATACTCTGGAATTACAGGCTTCAAGAATTCGATATCGAAATCAAAATAAGTAAGGGAGCAAAAAACATCGCAAGCATATCACTTTATCGGGGACTTGAAAAACCCAATCTCATGTAGATGAAAAAAAATAATTGACGAGTTCCCTGTGAAATTTCCTCGATAAAGTATCAAACCGACGAGGAAGAAAGCCCGTGGTTTGTTGACTTTGCCAACTACCTAGTTGGAGGAATTCTAAGAAAAGGATTAACCTACGCTCAGCGTTGTAAGTTCTTTTCAAAACTTAAGCACTATTTTTGGGATGAACCGTATCTATTTAAAGCATGCACCGATAGCATGATCAGAAGATGCGTTCACGGTTTAGAAACTCGAAAGATTCTAGATGAATGTCATCATAGACCCACTGGGGGACATTATGGACCATCGATTACCGCAAAGAAAGTTTTTGATGCTGGATTCTATTGGCCAACCATATTCAAATAAGCCCAGACTCTGGTACAAAACTGTGATGCCTGCCAACGTTCTGGTTGCATTTCACGAAGAGACGAGATGCCTTTGAACAGAATCCAAGTAAGTGAAATTTTTGACATATAGGGAATTGATTTCATGGGACCTTTTTCGAAATCCCATAAGTTCGAATACATTCTTGTCGCCATCAACTACGTGTCAAAATGGGCAAAAGCCGAAGCTTTACCCACCAATGATGCACGAGTGGTAGTCAATTTCTTGAAAAAGCTTTTCTCTCGTTTTGGAATTCTGAAAGCTTTAATTAGCGACAGAGGAACTCACTTTTGTAATTGTAAAATGGAGAAAATCTTGAAAAAGTATGGAGTACACCATCGTATAGCCACAGCCTATCATCCACAAACTAGTGGTCAGGTTAAAAACACCAACAGAGCCTTAAAAAGAATCCTCGAAAAGACAGTTACGGACAATTCGTCTGTTTGGTTGAGAAAATTAGATGACGCTCTATGGGCATTTCGTACAGCCTACAAAACTCTAATTGGTACCACTCCGTACCGACTTCTTTATGGAAAAACATGCCATTTGCCGTTTGAAATCGAACATCGTGCTTACTAGGCCCTGCGAAGCTGCAATCCTGATCTTAAGGTTGCAGGAGAAAAATGATTTTTGCAGTTGCATGAGCTCGATGAATTGAGACTTTAAGCATATGAGAATTCCAAACTCTACAAAGCCCGAACCAAAGCCTATCATGATAAGAAACTCAAAGTTAGGAAAGAATTTAAGGCCGGAGACAATACAACTCTAAGTACAAATTCAAATCTCCAAAGCTTAGACCAAAGTGGTGTGGACCATTCATAGTCAAACATGGTTATCCATCCGGATATGTTGAATTGTATGATAAACATGGAGGAAACTTCATTGTTAACGGACACCGTGTTAAACTCTACCACGATGAGGAGCAGTTAAATGAACTTGTCGTAGAAGAGATTCACCTCATGTGTGAGGATGGAAGAATGAAAGCTATTCCATTCATGGCACCGTTTCCAGCCAACTACCGTGAGACCATGCCATGGGCATCAGAAAAACCGTACATTTATAGTGTAGTGGAAAACACCTATAACGAAGCTAAGTTGTACGATTTAGACGAAACTAGAAAGGAATAGTGATCGAGAATATTTTGTATGTCCCAAGCAATGGGTCATCACTTGAAAAGAAATGAAAGGAGCACCCGAGTCCGGCTGATGACTCACTCAAAAATCAAGCGCTTCTCGAGGAGGCAACCCGTATTTTTAAGATAATTAGTTTCTAAAAAACAAAAACATCCGCACCCACAATAAAAGTTAAGTGTGGGGGTGCGGCATTCAAAAATATATGTTTGTTTGCATTTCCTTTTGTATTTCAGATTCTTGCAGGAAATGATGCACTTGGCAGTTCAAGTACTACTGCACATGCATGAACACCTAGTTTTTCTCTTTTTTCCCTATTTCAGTTTTTACCATTTTGCTGCATTGAGGGCAATGCTAAATATAAGTGTGGGGGGAGAATAGGGAAAACGAGGTTGGTTTAAAAAATTTGAGCTAATTAAAAATTGTTTGCCTTTAAAAATCAAAGAAGTGTATACACATGATAAGAAACTAACCAGAATAACATCAGTTTGTTTTCAAGATACGCCTTAATGCCTTGAGTTAACCATCTCAGTTAGTCCAACATTTTTCATGGTCCCATTTGTCAGTTATACCGTCCTTTGCCTTCAAAAAATATTACACATAGTTTAGCTCTACCTAAATAACCGAAGTCTACAGGTTAGTTGCTAGCTACGTGGATTGATGGTAGATATGTGGGAAATCCTTATGAATTTTCGAGAGAAAGTTGCTAGCCCCATGTTTAAGGACATATAATCCTTTGCTAATATGTCTATCGGAGGTTGATCAAAAAGAAAAAATGATAAATAAAGCCAATGTGCTAAGTCTTATGAAGATGAAGGAATATGAAGAGAAATTGGTGTCGATTAGCCAATGTGCTAAGTCGTGACACAGTGATGCAACCTGGTGGATTGTATATTTTGTTATTTTTACCAAAGCATACATCTGTACCGTTTTCCATTAAAAACAGTTAGCATGTTTCTTTGATGTGTACACTTGGACTTATCGAGTACTTGTGCTTGGTAAATTACATCTCATTTGTGGCAAATATTTTCTAGATTTGCTTGAGGGTAAGCAAAGTTTAAGTGTGGGGGGATTTGATAACGCTCAAATCAAGTATGTTTTGGAAGCGTTATTCATACTTTTATATTAATTATTTGGTCAGTTACCTATGGTTTTATTACTCGATTATGTTGAAATATGCTTTCTAGTGTAATTGCTGCCAAATACAGGAAAACAAGAAAAGGATAAACGAACATGCTTAGATTATCTCAAGTACAAAGAATCCCGTGTCAGGATCAAGTGCGGAAGCATCTCAAAGAAGAAGAAATCTAATTAGTCAAGCTTCCAAGCCCTGAGATCAAGTTGTAATGAAGATATGGTGAAGTATGAAGACCCACGGCCAAGCACCACTTGAACAAGAGCCTTAAACGAAAGATTCAACAAAAAGATTTCACCAGCGAGGACCCAGCCGCCCGGCTGGAGTGTCTGACACCCGGCAGAGAGTTTACCGCCCGGCAGGAGGCTTTGCCACCCGGCTCTTAGAGCTCACGTTTTTCACTTCACTCTAGAAGAAACCTGGATAATCAAGAAGGATCTAGACCCTCTAAACCGACTTTGGACACCCTTTTAGACCCTGGACCTGACATAAAATTATAGTATAAATAGGAGACCCCTATGCCTCATTTTAACATACACCTCACTATTCTCCAACTCAAAAACCTAATCCTCATAGTCACCACTCCTCTCCAAAGCTACCTAAGTCTAGGGAAGTCAGGAAAAAGCTCCAGGAAAGCCAAGAAGGAGGATCCCTCTAGCTCACAAGTTAGTCATTTCCTAGTTTACCTTCCTTTAAGCTTTTGTAATACTTTGTAAGAACTTTCATTATGTTTATGAATGCATTATTTTCTGGAATTGTGTCTTTGTTTAATATGAGTGGCTAGTCCCTTTATGTGCTTGGTTAAATGAAGTTTGTGGTATGAAGATTCGATTATGATAGTGTGGCATGTTAATTCAATTTTAAGCTAAGTCTTAGATCCATTTGTTCTTATGTTCTAAGTGGCATAGTTTTATCAACCGGGTTGTTTGTTGAGAATATCATAGGCCGAAAGGGGTATTGTTAATCAATCAATTGTCGCCTTTTTGTCTACGATCTGCTACCTTTTGTATTGACCATTTCTTAAGCGGTCGGGTATAACTAGGAACATAATTATCGGTGTCTATGATTTGTAAAACGAACCCCGAATCAAACTCATAGAGGTTATCTTAGTCTCGAATTGATTGATTGAGCCTAATGCTTGTTTTTGTCACTTCGAGTCTTGACGAAGATAAAAAGTTTTAAAAACAATAGATTGGATAACCTCCAATTCTTTTAATCAACTTGTTAGTCTATGCCACTATTATATCTAATCGGATTCCCAAACTAAGTCCAACCAAGTACATCTTATTATCATTGAATCGCTTTCATTATTGTTATCTTGCATCTTAGGATTTTTTTTAGCATCGAAATCTTTATCTAGTTGAAACACCCAAATCCCCGTGAACGATCCCAGCTTACCATTCAATATCTTGCTACTAGGGACGAGTTCACTTGCTCGTATGTGTTTCTTGAGAATTTGGTATACCGAGTTATAAATTTAAAACTGACCCGTATCGCACGCATCACATACTTTGCTACTGCTTACTTATACAAGCAGGCTATCATTTTCTATTTTGAATAATATACTAAATACTATTTCGGACACGTCCAACCATTGAGTTGTCGGACGGCCAACGTTGAATACATTATTTTGGATATATTATTTTGGTTATACTATTTGGAATACACGATTTTGAAAACACTATTCTGAAATATTTTCTTTTTTGGGTACACAACTACGTAATTGTTGCCCTTTACGATTACGTCACCGTTGTCACATGCCATGTCTCCCCGATACTACTCACTTTGTTAGAAAGTCTGAATACACCGCATCTAAACCGAAGAATTGGATTACATCCTTAGTCGCACTAGGAACAACCTACTGATCAACGTAGTCGCAATTAGTGGTCCTGTCCTACAATTAGGGATTTAGAGACTAGAAATAGGACAATAGGATTCAAGAGAAAGTGATAACCTCGTGCATGGTAATAATGCCAGCCCTAGTGTTCGTGTCCCGGAGATGGTACCAATATGGACGACCCAAAGTCTTTCGGTCAAGATTTTTATACAATTGAAACGTTTTCTTACAAACCTTACGAGGTACAAAAATCTAGGATTTTCTATGGTTGATGGTTTTAAATATAAATCGTTTTGAACACATGTTCAAACGTCAATTATTTTCTTGAAAGTCAAAATTTTTACCAATATAAAAGTACACAAATTTTTACAAACATCTTTTCACATGACTATAATTAACAAAAACTTCAAACAATGCTGCTCAAAACTACATTTAGGGTCAAATTTTTATAATGGTTTACTCAAATAAATGTTGTTAACAAATTTTAAAACCATGCCTATGAGAAGGGACATGCACTATGTCTACGCACTATTCGGCCATTATAAATGAACCAAACACCTCAGATTAATAATAAAAAAAATTTGAACGCTCCAAATCATTGACACCAGATTTTGCCCTTAGAAACTTTGATTTATAGATCATCATCTTTAATTTCTCATACGCCCGACTACACGTTCCCCTTGATGTTTCCACATCAGGGGCTATCTTCTAAAATTTCTTTTTATATCAACTATGAGATTATTAGCAATGTTTATCCTCATTCTTCAATCTCTAACTGGTCCTACCCTTCTTTTCGGTATACGACGTCAGCTACTACGCTTATTCTCCCTAGGCAATAAGGATGCCACCGTCGTGACCTACTGCTAACCTCGCTCACGCTACTCAACTTAATATAAGAACATTCTTACGAAACATGTGCATAGACTCTTATGGTCTGTACAGATAAGACACTACGCAATGTACAAATATCGTCTCCATAATTACAATTCAAGACTACGACTGCCAACTCCATACCATGAATTTGATATTCCTTTGCATTTCCTTCAATTGCCTTGAAACAACCTTCATCATATTGGGAAGCCTTCATTCTTACTTCTCTAATCTTCGTATACGACGATCATTCCTTCATTCGGAGATGCAGCCCTAATAATCTTTCCACAAATTAGCTATGGAGTGCAACCTCAAGCAAAGCGACCTAATCGACGCCTCTGAACGACTCACTTTCCTCGACTGTACCCCTAACCTTCTTCGCTAATCTCATCAATCTAAGTAGTAGATATCTATTTCTTTCTTTTGAGCGAACCCAAGATTGAGCAGACCTTTTAAAAATGTTAAGTTTGTAATAGAAACTTGATGCTTAGCTTAATTTCATGACAGTTCTTGTTTGATTGAGTGGTGGAGTTAAGTTAGATTAAATTTTTTACTTAGCTTAAGGTTTATGATAATTTTGCTCAAGGTTGGGAAAGCTTACCCTCGCCAATGTAGTCGTCTGTTAGTTACCTTAGACTGACACTCATTTTCACTTAGTAGGATAAGCTTGGATAAAAATGCCATGATTTTAACTTCTAGTAGTATTTGACCATGCCTCATAAGCTATGACCACAGCACTGAGTCCTGAATTGACTTCTAATTCTTTCATGATGAAATTGACCTCCATTAAATTCTAAGTACAAGCATTAGTCCCTTACAATAAGAAAAGATAAAAATTGTTGATTCGAATATAGTAGACTAGGTCGTTACACTGGACTAGAAGTTTTGTTAGTGAAATTTGTCACCTTGACATACGAACACCCTCTGGATTTTAGTGGTTGGCATATGAGGAACCCTAAGTAAAACCTAGCCAATGATTAACTAGTTATCACCTCATAGGAAGTCAGTTTGATGATTGATTTCATGTTATAGAAGAACCAAACAAAACTCTTGTTAGGAAAGTTAAGAAACTTAGACGAGATAAGATTTTGATTTTGTGGTCTCGGCTTATTTTTGTGGTTTAAGTTCTAGCTTATTTCGATACTAAAAATGCTATTTCGCGTATCTTATAACTTATTAACTCTATTTTGGGCTTAATATGTTTTTGGGAAGTTTTTGTTTGGGCTTATACATGCCACGACCCAACTAAGGCCCAATAGGCTTCGGCTTATTTTTAGGGCTTTTTGTTTGGCTTATTTTGTTGACTTACTACTTTGCTTATTTGACTTTGGTATTTTTAGCTTATTGATATTTTTTGTTTTCAATTTTGGGCTAACTAGTAAAGGCGATATTGGGTCTATTATGGACTAAAAACTAAAGCTAAGGATTTTGAACTAATGGCCCAATAAGTGAAAACTAGCAAACTTAAACGGAGGTGAGATTGATGTTTCTCAGAATATTGAAGATGACGATTCCTTCACATTTGTCATTCGGACTTTTCTCCCGTTTCTCACCTACCCTGTGGATTCTCCTTTACTTCTCTCCACCGGGAGTGAAGACACCATTTTTGACCCCGGCATCTCCACTTAGAGCCGGTGGCATCTCATCGGGATGGAACTTTCATGTGCTTTAATGTTTATCCAAACATTAATGAAAGCCCGATTGAGATTTTCTTTTCCATTTGCTTCCCCATGGACAACTTAATTCGGGGTCGAGTCAAGCTCGTGACTCGGTTAACAAAAACAAGCGTTTCTATCTTCTTATCTATTTTCTAACAAATGATGTGAGGAGGCTCGCCTCTTTCTTTTCTCGTGTTTCGTGTTTTGTGATTTTTATTGTCCAGGATTGCCCGGATTTTGAAGACTCTCGTGTTCATGGTTTTGTCCATTCATACATTCGAGCTTCATATCCTCAGCTTCATTTAGGGAATCCGATATCCTAAAATCTTATCGACTAACGTTTATCTTTAGCATACTTAATAAACGGCTTTAGATTTGCGTAGAGACCCCTTTATATCAAGAATTTGCATTGGAATTAGTATGGGGGAATCTCACATTGAGGACAATGTGTAGTTTTAGTATGGGGGGAATCTATCGATTTGATTGTGCCTGCAGCCGTTGTTTTCACGTAATCCTGTTTTTACCACCAAAATTTCAAAAAAAATGAAAAAATTTAAAAATTTTCAAAAATAAAATAAGTGTTTTGTCACAATTTTGACTTTCCTACTGGGTAGAATAAGAATAAATTTTGACTCGATCGAGCGTGTTGAGCTCTAGCTTGTTCCTTAACTTTTAGGCTAAGCATTCGCGATTTTCGCGAAGAACGAAAAATGATAGAGTTAAGTATGAGTAGGATGCTAAGCAAGGATTAGTTGGAAATCTTAAGAGCTCATGTATGTAATTTGTGGCCTTTTCTCCCATAAGCTTCTAACCGGACTAAAATACATGCTGTTTTTGGAGATTAAACTTAAATCAATAATTTTTATGTAGTTAATAGCAAAAATGTTAGTCTTAGTTCAAATTTATACTTAAATTTTTCAAAAATAAGTCTTCTCTATATTGTGAAATAAAGTAAAAAAAATAAAATAAATAAATAAAATAAATAAATAAATATTTATTTATTTTTGAGCCTGATAAAAGTTACTACCTCTTGCTCGGGCTCACAATCGATGTGGTAGTACTTCTAAAGAATAGGCCCATAGTAAGATAAAAATCCGAGACTTAATAAAAGTTTGCTGCATCCTTGCAGCTCACTAAACCGATGTTGCAAAGCCTTCTAAAAGTGTCGAGGTTACAATTGATAAAATAGTTTAAGTTTGAATTAATAAGTAGATTTCTTTTTGTTAAATTCAAATATGCTTTTGAATTTTGACTATTCTATTTTAAAAGCTATGCATATACGGGAAACCTGAGAGTATTTATACCAAAGTCCGTGAGTCCCGATACTAAGTCTTCTGTGGGTGTCGAAAAGCCTGATCACTTAGGCCGAAAAGTGGGATGTGGCCGTGACGAAAGTCGCTACAATGGGATGAACTCGCCTTAAAAACTTCATTATTACTCGGTATGGAACGTGAAACATAGAAATTTTGCAAAACGTTGATCCCTATGGTTGAAAATCAAAATGGCAATAATAAAAAAACATTCACCTAAAGATAAAATAATTGTCGGGAGTGAAAATTTCACAGTTCAATATGAGTAGTGTTAGCATCTTAAACTTTATTTAAACGAAGGTGATAGTTAGATTTAAGATTAGTTGGACAAGTGAAAAATCGGAACGTGAATTTATCCTTTTTAGGGCATTCTCGGATCGAAATGCATCTTGTTCTATGATCCCTAACGGTTATGAAAATAACGAAAGTCAAAATTAGTTAGTTGCTATAATTAAAAAATAATTAAAAAAAAGAAAAAAAAGAAGAAAAAGAGAAAAACAAAAATATAGTGGTAAAAGACGTATATCTTCATAATTGTAAAAATGGGGCTTCTCTAAACTCTGGATTCTCTAATTCACCTCGATCGAACACTAGCTACTTTTTGAGGTAATTAGTCGAGTGGGATCGAGATTCTTAGTTTTCAAGCTGTATTTATTACATTGCGTGAGGACAGACGCAATACTTAGTATAGGGAATTTGGTATTATTGCTAAATTATACATACTTATTACTTGTAAAAACAGCCCATAACAAAAACGTGTGAAAAATGCTATAGTTAAAAGTTCTTGGTTTTTGTGTTTGTGTATGTGCAGGTACCAAATATTATTAATAAAATGAACAAAATAAAAGTCAAAAAACAGACAAAATCAGCGACGGAATGGAAAGGGGAGGTACCAATAACCAAAGCCGGAGGCATATTCATGTTTTAATGGGCCAACCCATACCCGTTAAATGGGCTGGGTCAGCCCATTAACATTTGAAGTATTTACCTTAACCCATATTAAAACCAAGTCCAAAAACCCTTATCCATTATAATCATGGCCCAACAACAACAATATGCTAAATCTGGCTCATTTAAATCTATACTCACAATTGAAATGAATTAAAAATTGTGATGTGGGATGAATAAAGCCTCACGTGATGAGGAAAAAAATTCACACAAAACAGAGTATAGCGCACTATGAAAATGGGGCTGGCAACAGAAAATCGACACGTGGCTATGAAATTTGTTAAAATTTCTCAACTTCATTTCAATTGATGCAAACTGATCCAACGAGCGATATATCTGCGTGGGAATAAAGCAGGCAAAGAATGACACGCGTCAAAAATTTAAGTGGCTGGATCATGAATTTATAAAGTGGCGATCCGTGTGAAGCAAGATTGTCTGAGTGATTGTCATAATAACGAGGGAAAATTTACACTTTTTCACCTTTCTTTGCTCTATAAACCAACCCGCTCTCCCCTCACTTTGGGGAGGTAGTCTGTTATTTTTTTTAGTTTTGTTTTACATTTTTTAGGCTTAATTTAGATTGTAATCGCTTATTTACATTTTTTTTTCCGCTTATTGTAAATATCTCTATCTTATTTCACAAGCTTTTTAATATGATGTAATAAATTTGGTGTAAAGTTGATTATAGATCTCGGTTTGCTTATTTGGTGCTTAATCATTCGTTTCTCTTTACTTTCGTGATGGCTAATTCATTAAGCTATTTTCTCATGCTTATTTATGCGGCTTATTAGTATCGAAAGTTCTTTAAAACATAAATAATTACTCTATTACTCTCCAAAACTAATTTGATATATACCGAAAAGCTTTCTAAGTATTTTTTTTCGAATTAATAAGTTTTGATAAGCTCTAAAATAGATTATTTTCATGCTTATATCATCTTAGAGATATTAGGAACTCTTATTTTCTGAGAAGATAAGCTTCTAAATAGCTTACTTGGTTTAGAATGAGCTTAAATTGCTAGTTTGGATTCTTATGAGCTTATTTGCTTATTCATTTTGTCGATTGATTCATTAATATGCTTGTAGCTTAATCTAAATCTTTTTTGTTGATTTTCGTTTGCTAACTAGTGTGGTTGAGTGCTTATTTCATTTATGTAAGGCTTATTAAGCATATTTAGTTGTGGATCTCGTTTAGAAGCTTATTATTCATCGCGTTGTCATCGTTTTATTTACTTAATTTCGTCCTGGGTTATTTAGGTGTTGAGATTATGCTTATCTAAGTTCAAATTTGTTTAGTTTCATTTACTTAAAGTTTAAGGTTTTCGTCCGTTTTCTAGTGATTATGCTAAATCGATTAGTCTCATTTACAGAATTGCTAGCTTATTTCTTGTTTTGGCTTTATCGATTGTATGACTTATCAGATTTGTTTATATTTGTGACTAAGCCTATTACTTAAAAATAATCCTTTTTGTTAAGTAAGCAATCTTTGTTGCGTTTGGTCTGTAAGTAACTGAGCATGTTAGTTCTGTAAAAGAAATTGTAACTCTTCTTATTGAACTTTTATGCTACTGGACAATTTGATTTGTTAGCTGTGATCAATTAGTGGAATTTTTCCGATTTGGTCCTATTCTAGTTGTTGGGCCCTTATTTGAGTTTAAACTGTGTTTTTTATGGGTTTCCGTCTTGATTAACCTTGGTTGCGATGTTTGGCCCAGTTTAAACTGATCAGTGGAGCTCGTTTGAATTAGATATTAAACATTAGAACAGACTTAGTTAAAATTGCAAATTGTTGAAAATGATTTTAAACATTATAATGTTAACAGTTGGTTTATTCTTGTGTTACTTTTGGTACCGGTCAACTAATGAGGCGCGGAGCTTAAGGGTTTATTTAGCTAGATAGAATTTAATTATTTTTTTTAGCTAAATAAATTGGGTGGTTATCGTTTACTTGCGGCTCTTCAATTAGGTTCCATTTTCTAATCCCTTTTCAATTAATTAGTGTAGATTTACTTTATCGTTTTATAATACTTTTAAGCCTATTTGAATTTGCTATGCTTAGTTGATTAGACTTATTTTTTTTATCTTATTGATGTTATAATGTATTGTCCATATTAGTTAGTTGATTTATTTGCTAATTTAGTGTTTAGAAATTAGTGCGGATTTAAAATATGATTAGAGATTGTTAATTTGCGACATTTATTTAGATTAAAGTTAATAATAAATAATAATAATAATAAAAATAGAAATAATAATAATAAAAAATATAATTTCTTTAATGTAGGATTTATTTTTTTTAGAAGTTTGCAATTTTAATATCGAATTTAATTATGTTTTGCGTTATTTGTCTCGTTTTAAATACTCAATTTTTTGTTTAATGCTTTACATGTTTAATTGTTTTTATTGCTTTGCTCGTTTATATGCTTTTATTTACTTTATCCAATATTCAAGTAGGTTTAGAACCAAAATCAAATCATTTTAAACCATTCAAAACGCGCGATCACGAACTTAACCGATTTTCAATTCACACTTCGTCAAGGGAAAACGACCCGGGAGGTTTTTGAGACAACTTTGGTTAAAAGTTTGTTTCTCGAACCCGACAAAAATACTTACTATACATTATTTATATAATCCTATATACTGTATATGATATATTAGTATATATATCGTATTCGGAGCGTATCATACTGGAGCAGGTGTGGGTGCCGGTGGCTAGTTTTGGGGGCTAATAACTCGGCGTAACAGGGGGAGCTCAACATAGGGGTTCAGATACTTCAGTTAAAGAACTTTAAGGGGGTGGGGGAAGTATTCCCATTCATAACCTGATTGTGTCCTTTAGTTACCTTTGAGTGAACCATATTTGAGTTAAACTTGTGGCTCTACACAATTTTGTTAACCTTGATAAGATTAGAGGTAGTAGTTAAAGTTATCAAAAATCGAACAATAACAACAGAGTTGGATTTTACATATCAGACATACCATAGCGATGTGGTATTCTATGAGTAATGAGATTATGAGACAGTATCACAATTCCATAGATAACTGAATTTTGCTAAATTGTATATGTAAATTACCCGGGATTTTGCCAAATAAAAGCCATTAAAATGCCAAAAGAATAGAAAAAATGTGCTTTTGTGCAGGAAAGGATTGAAAAGACAAAGAGAAGCAAAAACGATCAAAAACCGACAAAGAACGAAAGAGACAAGAAAAAGAGTGAAGAAACAGCCAAAGATCAAAGCCGGATCAGCCCGACACAGCAAGAAAGGAATTCAAAGCCCAAAATGAAGTCAAAGGACCATTAGTGACAAGTTTTCAAAGTCTCAAGGGCTTATTTGGAAGTTTGAAGTTTCAAGGACTAAAGTTGCAAAAGTGGAAAGATGTTTATTAAAGAAGAAAAGGGAAATAAAGACCACAAGGACTGATTCTGCTATTTTCAAACTTGCTTTAACACTAGAAAAAGACGGGGTGAAAGAAAGGGACCAAAAGTGGCAATACTCCATAGTTCAAAACAGAAAACGCGGCATTATAACAACCTCCAACCGCCTAACCAATTTTCCCGCCAAATTTACACACAAACCCAAATCGCGATTTCTCCCACCCCGCTCCTCTATAAACAATCAAATTCGTTCATAAGCCCTCCCCAATCACAAACAAACACGTGTAATCCAATTATTGGTCTAAACACCTCATCACTTCCATCAAACGGCTAGAATTAGTCTAAAAATGATCAACGGCCAAGATTGAATGGAAGCTTCATGAAACTCTCACCTCTCTTCTTCATTCCTCTATAAATAGCAGCATAGGGCTCATTTTTCTGGTTGTTGTTTTCTGTTTTAAATTTCCATTTTGTATTTTAGTCAATTTTAAGCATTTTTCTTTCAAGTTTAAGCAATACGATTTAAGCTCTTGTACCTTCTCTCTTTTCCTCTTGTACTTCATAAATTTAGCAATATCATCCAGTTTACAAGCTTTGTGTGTTCTTCTATTTCAATTACAAGTCAATTTCATCAAATAAGCTCTAAATAAGCTCATTTGAGCTTATTGCTTCTAATAAGCTCAATTTTAGTTAAACTTTGTTTCTTAAGCACTCATTTTCTCATTTTAATCATTTGTAATCAACAGCATGATCACTTAAGTGATTTGAGTTCATTTTCAAGCAACAAGGAGAAATAAGCTAAGATTTAGCTTATTAAGGTTTAGAGGCAAGGTGCCATTAGGTTTAAGCTTTTTGAGGTCACTCACTCTACAAGAGTGACCTCTTGTGCTGAGACTCCAATAATTCCAGGTTAAACTTCCTGAATTCTCAATTTAGCTTAAAATTTTAGCTTATTCAATTGCTTATTTCTATTCACTATTATTTCATTATCTTCAAATATGTTGTTTAGACTTTATTCCTAGCTGATTTTAGTTTTCTTTTGATTTAGTTTGTATAAGACTTAGCTTATCTCTTAAAACTGCTATATTAGTAGTATAAGCTTAGAAGAGTGACTAGCTTATTTTCATACATAAGCTAGGCATTTTTTTTAGCTTAATTAGCTCTATTAGGACATTTAGAGTAGAAGTAGATAAAAAGTTAATCTGTTTTAGTGGATAAAAAAATTTAAGCTCAATAAGATTTTTGACAAGCTTACAAGATAAGGAGTGTATGGATTATGCCTAACCTTGACTCCATAATTCAAACCTTAACATTGTCAAAGCTAGTGAGTTAGTTTTGGTGTTAAGGTACACACTAAGTTTAGATTAGTTTTTAAAAGTTAGTGAGTCAAATTCAAAAGGTTAGAGTGTCAAAGCTTTCATTTTGCACCAGGGCAATTTTACAGTTTAAGTAACTTTGGATTTTAGGATTTAATAAACATTTTAGGTTCATACTTAGATAATTCAGGTACAAAGGCATTTAGAACTTTAGTTAGAGTTTTTCATTTGTGAACTTAGCCTGCACTAGTTCAAGACCAATTGCATCAGCATTTCATATCAGCAAGAGTGATTTTTATAGGAGGAGAGTGTGGGAAAGGGGTGGGTGTAATGGTGTGTTGTTGGGTGAGACTTCTGTTAAAACTTAGCAAAATCCTTTTACCTAGGTAGATTTTAGATAGTTAGTATAGTCTAGATTCAAAATTTCAGCATTTAAATTTCAAGATTAAGCTTGTTAGCTTATTAGAAAAAAGCTAAAAAACAGTTTCATTCAAACCTTGCATTTTTTTTTCACCTTAATTTTCTTGTTTAAATTGTTAATACTAGGGTGATTTTAGTTTAAAAACTTTTAATACACATCTTAAACATCAATTAGCTTCTTTTAGTTTTCATTTTCACCAAGAAATAAGCCATTAATAAGCCAAAATCCAAATCTCTAGTCTAACTAGCACTTTCTGTAACAGACCTGGAAAGGCTTATTTTGTAGCTTATTGAGTGGTTAAAAGTTAGAAGTGTCTTTATTAAAGTTGTTAGGAATAAGCCCTTTAGCAAGTTTGTAGTTTTGAGTTTTGGCTGAAAAGCACTTATTCAATAGGCCAAAATTAAGCTAATATCGTAGGGTCTATTCTGTCATTTTCTAATAGTTCAAGGATAGTCGTTTTCACTGCAGTGTAAATTCACAATAGTTATCCCGCCTACCTTTTAGTTTCTCTTTTTACAGTTTCTACCTTGTCTTTCTTAGAATTATAAATAGTTTTATAATTTTTCATATTAGTTTTATAAAAATTAGGGTTTAGGTTTAATCAATCAAATTAGGGTTCAATTAGGGTATAAAATTTAGGGCTTTTGTTTCATTTTGATTTCTGCACCAATTTAGCAATTTAAAACCATTTTTCTATATTTTTCTCATTAAAGTTGTATTTTCTAAGAATTAAAATAGACTTTAGATAATTCATTAAACTTAGAAAATTCATAAAAAATAGAAAAATAGTTGAAAAATTAAAATTCTTTTTGCAATAATTTTCATTTTAAATCTAGTATTTTTGAAAAATAAAAGAAAAATTTTAGTGTTAATTTTTAGAAAAAGTTTATTTTTGATAATTCATTAAACTTTAGAAATTCATAAAAAATTCAAAAATACATAAAAAATTCTAATTCTTTTTCCTAAAATTTTCATTTTAAATTTGTGATTTTTAGGTATAAAATTTGTTAAAAGTTGTGCTTTAGATTTTAAATTTCAATTTTAGCTCGCGTTTTTACGTTTTGTGCATTTAAATTTCGTGCTAGTTAATTGTTTTTCAATTCATGCTATTATATTTTGTAGTGTAATCAACAATTCAAAAGTCTTTTATCATTCTTGACTCGAATCCGAATTATTCCTAAATTCTCAATTCACGATTTCGTTGGGACACGACCCGAGGAAAAGTACTTCCCGGATAAAAATATACGAATTGTGTTTTCTTTTGTGAGATTTTTACCTTATATTTCTCTTGGTTGAGAAGTATTTTGGAAAGAATTCTTACGGGATTAATACTATACGTATATTGAATTTGTTTGTTTCTACTACACCAAATTTTGGCGCCGTTGCCGGGGAAGTCGTGAACGATTGTTGAAGAATATTCGTCGAAGTAGAGTTTCGAAGATCCTTCCATTGGAAGTTATTTTGCTATTTTTCTATAAAAATATAAAAAGTTCATTAATTCGATTCCTATCGAATTAAGTAAAAAAAAAATAATAAACATTTGGATACTAGCTATCCATCTTAAACCATTCCAATTAACAACAAAACAAATCGTGAAGTACTTGCGAGGTACGACGGACCGCGGGGGGGGGGGGGGGACCCTTTAAGTTTACAACTATAAGGTTTAGTTTAAGGAAAAGGTGATAGCTACTCTCTAATAGTCCATTGCGGCTTGCTAAGCTTTTCCGCTCACTTGTGCGTACTCTTAGAGACTTATCGTGAAGCTTGTAATAATCGATTACCAAAAATAATTTTTGTTTTTCATTCCTAATAAAAACTAAAAATTTAATTTCCCAAAAAGAATCTTCATCATCCAAAATCTTTTATGTATTAGTCGGAAAAGCTAAAATATTCTTCTTATTGCCTCTTATTCGTTTAATCCTCAGTTTCTTATCCTCGATAATGTTTAATTCTAGTCGCCCTATTAATCGATCAAAATCCCGTTATGCAATCAAAGAGTGTTCAACTTGTGGAAGTTGGTACACTAAAGAATGTTGTTCGATAGGAAATCTCAATGACCAGATCATTATTCCCGTGCCCGACTCTTCTCAGCATTGTGCGGTGTGTGGAACCCCGGTCGATGGTCCGTATTGTCATGGATGTACTCTTATACGTACGAAATTTGAAAAAGATTTGTTTGCATATTGTGTTGATAATGGAGTTTTCCAAAATTTTCAAGATACTCCCGAGTCATCCAATGACAATACCAACGTTGTTAATGCTCCTCGAGAGCCAAGCGTTGTTGATCAAGACCCCGGTGTGAATATTTCACAAGATCCTCCACAAATCGATCATAATTGTTGTTATGAGTGCGGTGATTCATTAAATGGGATTTTTTGTCAAAAATGCATTTGTGAATTTTGTGGAAAAGGTGCTCATTTCGGTTACAACTGTCCACCAAAAGATCCGATCATTTCTGAGCCGGAACCGTGCTATAATCAAAATTTTGATTGTTTTCCACATGATTCACAAACTCTTCCACAACAATATTTTTGTTGTGAAAACTGTGGGGGTCCTCATGAGACTTACCAATGTCAACCGATGAACCAAGAGTATTTTTATTCTCATTCTTCCGGTTTCGACCAATTTCAACCCCCACAGTTTTCCGATGCTTATCAGACTCCTCCTGTAGCAAGTTTGGAAATGCTACATGCTCAAACGGATCTTATAGAATCTATGCAAAACTTCTTGAAGAAGTATGATCACATACCTCATAATGAAAAGAGCATCAAGTTATTGCTTGCTGAGGAGAAATTTTTGAAGATCAAGCAAGTTGTGGAAGAAGAGCAAACTCAACCTGAGTATTTGCAAGAATTGTTGCAAAATCTTCTTACGGATTTACAAATTCTTAATGAAATTCAACCACTCAAACAAGAAACTTCTAACCAAATTCAGAAAGATCAAGAAGAGAAGAACATTGCGGAACTGCTTGCTGAGGAGAGATTTCAAAAAGCTAATCAAGTTTTAAATGAAAGTCAATCTCCTCAAGAAATGAGAATCCAAGATTTGGAGATTCAGAAGCAGCAGTGTTTAGAAGAAATGAAAGAATGGATGAATGATTTAGGAATAAGAGAATATCAAAAAGAGGAGATCGATATTGATTATAGAAGAAAATGTGAAGATAAGATTTATGAGCTTAAGGATAAATTCAATAGTCTAAGCATTGAAATTAGAAAAATCACACAAGAAGCAAACAAAGGAGCTTAGAGAGTTGGCTAGAGCTCGAAAGTCGAAGAATATCATTGCGATGATGCGATGATTTGGGACTTTGATGCGTTCATCCGAAATACGTTACCACACTCACGTTCGCAAAACATAGAGCCTAAGGATTCTCATAATGGGAAGACGGGATATTAAACTACTCCGGAACACGGTGAGATTAGTGTGAGACCCTTGTTTCAAAACCCAAGTTGAGCTCGATGATTTAGTTTGGGGGGGTGTAATTTGTTCGACATCGATGATTACCCTATTACGAGAAGTCCAGAGTAGGACTTGCTCATCTTGCTCAATTTGCCAGGAATCCGTTGAGTTGTGTCGATGACGATGATCCCGACGACGTGACGATTTTGTTGACGATTTTTATGTTGATAACTTATGTTGATATTGATGGAGGACGGGAGGGGAGATAGATCTCGACATTTCTAAGATCGTTGACATTTCCTCTTCGGGGAGAAATTAGTCAAAAAGTTATCTTTTAATTGAATAAGATTAAACGCTTTTAGTCTCTCTCTCCCTTATTTCGATTTCTCTATATTTTTGCCCCTCCTCTACTATCCCCGTTGTGGATCTTGATTTGCCTTTAGAGGAGGCGGATGTGCTTAGTTTTTCGGATGACTCGATACTACGGGGTATCGTTAAAAAATATTTTTTTTAATAAATTTTTTTAATATTTTTTATTAAGAGTGTGACCGTGACTCAGGGGAGGACACTACTTCTATTGATGCTTTACCCCTTGATGACTCGATAATTCTCCCCAAGTATGAGTCATTTACTTTTGATGACGAGCCCGTGATGGCTGAAGTTAATGTTTTTGACAAAATTAACACAAGTGAACTTTCTTACCCGGGTATAGGTGAAAATGTTGTTTTAGATGAAGAGGAAGATACCTTCACATTTACTACCCGATCTTTTCTACCATTTGTCACCTATCCCGAGGTTTTACCCGCATCTTACTCCACGAGGAGTGAAGATAAAGTTTTTAAACCAGGAATTTTTGATAATGTGCTTACAAGGAAGAGTTCTTTAACTCTTGATGTTTTTGACCCACTCCACCCACCCGTAATGGACTTTCATGTTACCAAAGCATTTTCCGGGTTCACATTTTCTCTCTTGAAAATCTTTTCCAAAAAGTTTTATGAACCCGGAATCAAAAATGCTATGGTATATCTTTTATACCTAGTTTGGGGAGGTTTCCACTTTTTGGAATTTCTTCACCCCTACTATTACCCACCATAATGAAACTAGTTTGGGGAAAGAGTCAAGCGAAGGGGACTCTATAATAAACAAGCGCTTCGTGGGAGGCACCCCATGCTTATCCTTTTTATCTTTTTATTTTCTTTTTATTTCTCTTTGCTTCCCCAAGGACAAATCAATTCGGGGTCAAGTATAGCTTGTACTTGGTTAACAAAAACTAAGCCGTTTTAAGTCTTTTTGAGCTAACAATGTAAAAGAGGAGAGGAGGCTTGTTCTTTTTCGTTCTTGTTGGTTGTTTATTTGTCTAGGTTTTCCGGATTTTGGAAGATTCATGGTTCAATATTGTGGAAGGACAAAACAATTCCCACAATATCCATTGATGGTCTCCAATTTTCTCTTCATAAAGTGGGAAATCTCTTATCCTTGTCTTTATCGAACTAACATCTATTCTTTTGGCATGTCCTTAGAATTTTTGTTAAAGATTCCTTTTGACCCTTATTTTTAAACTTTGAGGACAAAGTTTCATTTTAGTTTGGGGAAGGATATCTTCGATATTGACTTGCACTTCATGCAACCTTGTTTGAACCTTTTTGAATTAACCTTTTTGTGAAAAAGTGAAAATTTAAATTTTTGCTTACAAGAGAAGCTCAAAAGAAGCTTAGTTTGAGAAAAACACCACTTTTTGGTAATCCGTTGGTGAGTTAAGGAGTTATTTTGACTTATGACGGTGAAAATGCCCAAGCTAGTTCGTTAACTACTTTTGTCGGGGCCAAAAAAAAAAAAAAAAAGTTTCACAAATCTATTGATTGGATTTTAAATGTGAAGACAAGAGATGATGTAGTTAAATATAAGTGTATTTGTTTGAGCAAGGTTATTGGTATACCTAAAAGTAATATGAATGATTTGTGTCTTTTTACTCCCACAAGCTCTTAACACACCAACATACGTGCTCTTTTTAATTTAACTAAGTCAATCAATGTCTTTAGAAAAAGTCTTACATTTTAAAAAAGAATTCATTTATTATGTAAGTAAGATTTTTGGTTTCAAATTTATAAGTTGATTTCCTAAAGTGAAATTTTTCCATTCACCAAAAAAATATAATTATAAAAAGAATGCCAATGAAGGCATTTTATAATGCAATAAGCATTATTTTTCCGGTGCAAATGAAAGCATTCGCCAAAAATAGAATAATAAAAGCTAATAGAGTTTTAATCGTTGGGTATCCATGTTGAGAGTGGACGCGGATGTGGTCGGCAAATAAGGTTAAATCTATGTGTGGAATCATGGTTCGTAGGGCATTATCACTTGGGAGCGCGGCTAGGTGATGGATTGCAACTAAGGGCCTTTGATTCTAGGCTTTATAGGAAAAGGTGTTGTAGCGATAACCCAAAACGTTAGCAGCGAGTGGGGTTCGAACTAAGAACACCGGTTGTTGATGCGATATCCTATTTGGGAGAAAGGCCTAAGTAGGGGTTCGAACTAAGAACAACATTCCTATTGAAAAAAATAAAATAAATTATAGTATATGAAAAAAATAAAAGAATGGTTAAAAATTTCATTTTCTCAAATCAATTTATAAGTTTTGTTTCCTAATCTCTTTTAGCTTTGAGATGAGTTTATCCTGTTTATTAACATTTAAGCTCACAAGGCTTATTTGTAAAGCTTAGATGGATTTCAACTATGAAGATAAATTGATCTATGGTTGAGTTAAAAAGAGTGCACACATCTTAATCATTAATTTATTCCTGGGAGTGAAAAGTTCACAAGTTGTAAGTATAAGAGCTTAATCATTTAGACTTATATTGACAATGATCTTGTTTAATAGCTTTGTTTAGTCTAGTGAAAAGTCAAGGATGACGAATTTTCCTCTTTTGTGCTCTATTAATCGGGAGTAGCCTATTTCAATGAGCCTAAAAGTTGCAAAATTGCAATGATTGCCATTAATGTGTTTCCAAGAGATTAAATGTTGAGAAAAAAGCTTAAGTTGTTTAAAAGGTGATTCATTAAAGGTGAAAACAAGGGCATTTTGGAAACTTGTTAGTTTACAAAGTGTATACTTGATAACATTGCGTGAGGACACGGCAATCCTTTAGTTTGGGGAATTTTGATAAATGCTTAATTGTATATATAAATTACCCGGGATTTTGCCAAATAAAAGCCAAGAAAATGCCAAAAGAATAGAAAAATGTGTGCTTTTGTGTCTATTGTGCAGGAAAGGTTAAAAAAGACAAAAAGAAGCAAAATCAGTCAAAAACCGACAAGAAACGAAAAAGGCAAGACAAAGAGTGAAGACGGAAAGACAATCAGAGCCGGATCAGCCTGATACAAGAAATGAAGACCCAAAATAAAAGTCAAAGGCCAAAAAGAAAGTCAAAGAATCTATGTTGACAAGTTTGCAAAGATCAAGGGCTCTTTTGGATGATTTAAAAGTCAAAGGGCCAAAGTTGAAAAAGATAAAAGTTGTCTTTATAAAGGGAAATGGAAGTTAACAAACACAAGGGCCAGAGTTGACTACTTTGAAATTTGTTTTACACTACAACTAAGGAATTAGAAACGCAGGGGCTAAAGTTGCTAATACTTCAAAGATCTAAACTAAAGAACGCGGCTTAATGTTTCTAACCGCCTCCCAACAGAATTTCCCGCCTATTTTCTACAACAAACCCAATTTGCTTAATAGCCCTTCCCCGCTCCTCTAATCTTCAAATAACCTCGTATTAATCACTCTCCACATCATAGCGCATACGTGGCATCACTGGATTGGTCTAATTCTTTCTAAAGGCCACGTGGCAGCTCACAATTGGTGCGAACATGTCACAAGCTCGTCAACAGCTTGAAACTCTTACCTCTCTTCTTCAAATCTCTATAAATAGGATAGTTAGGGTTCATTTCCGGAGTTAGATAGCAAGTTAAATTTTTAGTTTGTAATTTTTCGTATTTTTAAGCATTTTCATTTGAGTTTGTCAAATTAAGCTTTTAGTACTTGTACCTTTGTTATTTCAACTTGTACTTAATCATTTTGCTTAATAAAATTTAGTTTTCATGTTTCTTAGTGCTTTGATTTCCATTTTAAGCTGTTTTCACCTTAATAAGCTCTCAATAAGCTCTTTTGAGCTTATTCCTGTTCATAAGCTCAAATTTAGTCAAAAAGTTGTTTTAAGTCTTTCATTTACTCATTTTATTCATTTCACATCAAGCGATGATAAACCTGAATTCAGTTTGATCAAGTTTGGAGGTTCTAGAGAGTTAATAAGTAATTTTAAGCTTATTGAGCTTTAAGCTCAAGGTATAGAGGCTTTGGAAGCCATTAGGATTACATTTGTAAGCCACTCACTCAACAAGAGTGGCTAGGTCTGAGACTACAAGTTCACAGGTTTTAACTTCATGATTTTAAAATTTAGCATTTATAGCTTATTTCACATTGCTTATTCTTTTAAATTCTCATGCTTAAATCCTGTTTCATTTAGCTTAGTTAGCTTGTAGATGTATTAGCTTTAATCTGTCTTAGTTTAAATTCATTTAGATTTTACTTTTCAGTTCTGTCATAATTGTTAGTATAAAAGGCTAGGAGAGTAACTAGCTTATTTTTGTTAATAAGCTATAGGTTATATTGGTCATTTAGCTTAATCAGGTGAATTTTAGTAAGAGTGGATATAAGGTTTTGTTAGATTTAGAATTAAAATAGAATTTAAGTACACTTTAACTTTGACAATTTAGGATAAGGAGTGTTTGGTTTAAGCTCTATTTGACTCTAAAAGTCAACAATCTCCTGTCAAATCCTTTTGCATAGCTGAGTTAAGTCATTTTGTCAAGTTCTAAAAAGGTTTTAAGAATTAGATTGTATAAATTCAGAGTTTAGAGATTAAAAATCTTGTATTAGCACCAGGGCATTTTAGAGAGTGAAGAAGTTTTAGCATTAAGAGATTTATAACTTTCTAGTGTTCAAAATTGTTTGAAGCAGGTTTAGATACATGAATTTAGTAGGTTTAAAGAGTTTTTACTTTAGAAAGTTTAGCCTGCACTAGGGATTTGGTCAAATGCATCAGCAACAACAGTTAAAACTGTTGTTGCTAGTCACTTTTCTATTTTACTTTAAGTTTTTAAAATTAGTAGTTAGAGTTTAGACATAAGCACTTTAGAAGTATCCTAGTAGTTTTACATATTTCATCTTTTAATTTTTATCATAAGCTTTTAGATTAGCTTTAGTGAACCTGCAAAATTAGTACAATAGCAGCTTATATCTCATGCTTATTTTCTTCTTGATTTCTTAGTTTTTGATTATAAATTTTGGAACCTTTTATCTAGGTTTGCTTAATATCCATAGCATAGCTTATTCCCAAAGTTTCAGCTTCTAGGATTTAGTAATAAGCTAAAAAGCCTATTAAGTTTAGCTTAAAATCAGTATATAAGCTGAATGTTAGATTTTTAAGTTCAAATTTCTTGTTAATCTTGTTAACCTTTAGCTTAATTCTTTCTAGACATATTTAGTATACATTTTAAGCTTTTAATAGCATCTTTTAGGTTTAATTTTCATCTATAAATAAGCTAGTTATAAGCTAAAATGTGGAAAAGCTCTTAAACCCTTAGTTTCTGTGATCAGTTTTAAAAAGCTTACTTTCTAGCTTATTCTTTTGATAAAAGTAGAAAGTGCATTTGTTAAAGTTGTTTAGTATAAGCTCCTTAGTAACTTTCATGTTTTAAGTTTTTGCTAATTCTCAATTTTTAATAAGCCAAAAATAAGCCAATTCGTAGGGTTTGATTTGTATTTTCTATATAGTTAGAGGGTACCCGTTTATACTAAAGTGTAAATTTCCACAAGTTTTCCCGCCTACCCTTTACTTTCCTTTATTACAATATCTACCCTGTTCTTTCTAGAATAATAAATAGTTTTAACATTTTTGAAATTAGTTTTTATAAAATTAGGTTTAGTTTTTAATTGATAAAATTAGAGCTTAATTAGGTTATAAAAATTAGGGCTTTTTGTGCCAATAGGTTTCTGCACTTTTATAGTTTTTAAAAACCATTTTTCTTTATTTTTCTAGTTGAAATTGTATTTTCTAGGAATTAAAATAGATTTTAGTTAATTTCTTTTTCTTAAATAAATCATAAAAAAATAGAAAAATAGTTGAAAAATTCTAATTCTTTTTGTGAAAATTTTCTTTTTAAATCTAGTATTTTTGAAAAATAAAAGTAAAATTTTTGTGATAATTTTTAGAAAAAGTTTATTTTTGATAATTCATTTTTCTTTAAAAATTCATAAAAAATTCAGAAATAGTTAAAAAATTCCAATTCTTTTTCCTAAAATTTTATTTTTAAATTTGTGATTTTTAGGTAAAAAGTTTGTTAAAAGTAGTGCCTTAGATTTTAAATTTCAGTTTTAGCTCACGTTTTTAATTCACATTTGTTAATTTTTCATGCTAGTTAATTGATTTTAGTTCCTTTAATCATTTCTATAGTTTAATTGTGCTATTAAATTCGTAGTATAATTCAAGAGCCAAAAATCTTTTAACCATTCTTAACTGAATCGAATTATCACCAAATATCAATTCATGACTTCTTCGAGAATTTACGACCCGTGTATTAATTACTTTCCTAAGTGATTAATTACTTACGGTATCTTGGTTAGTGAAAGTTTGCACTATAGAGATATATACTATGCTTTCAACTGAATCAAACATCGATATGAATTAGATGCTTGGATTATTTGATGTGCATTGGAGTCTTTATATTCAAGTTTTCCATGTGATGCAATTATGGGACAACTATTATTTTGATTTCAGAAAATCAATGAGATTGTTTTACAAACGGGACAAATTTAGAGGTCGTTCTCTTGTATCTAGCGCTGTGTATTATGAAGTAACGCCCCCTGACATATTTCCGCTGCGACACATTTTTGGGGGTGTTACATTTTTGGTCCTACTTCTGTGAAAAACATTAATCATGCAAGTTATTGCCTTGTAATTACTGTGTAGTGTACCAGATGTTAGTTGGGTATTCTTATTGGCCTATAAGGATGTAACTAGTGGCATTGTATAGACCTTTATTAGGCAGATGTGAAAAAGCCAGCTTAGTCATAGGTTAAAATCATTAGATCAGACAATGGCACTAAAGTTAAGAATAGAGATATGCTGAATTTTGTGGAAAAAGGGAATAAAACAAGAGTTGTAATGCAAAACTAACAACAAAGTGGTTAGAGTTGCTGAAAGATATGAAACATGTAACCTAATTGAGGTGCTAGAACTATGCTCAGCAGATTCACTATTACCAACCACTTTTTGGGCAGAAGCAGTTAGTACTGCTTGCTATATTTTTAATAAGGTAAGAGCGACAAAACCTCAAAACAAAACTCCTTATGAGCTTTTGTTTTGGCCACACAACCAATTATTAGCTACATAAGACCTTTTGGGTGTTCATGTCACCATTCTAGATACTCTTTAGTGTGGTCTTGGCAATGTTTGATGAAAATCTGTGAAGGATTTCTTAGTTGGTTACTCACTTAATGCAAAGCCTAGAGGGTTTATAACTTTAGTAACCAAAGAGTGAAGTAAATATGCGCATGTAATTTTCTTGAGGATAAACCCAATGTCAAGGAGTAGGTATAGATGATGTTTGATATTGACTATCTTAATGATTTTATGCACTATATTACTTGTATCTTTGGAGGATTAGCTAACCACTTGAAGGACTTCAGAGGACAATAACATGCAGGTACTTCACAAACTCCAAAGTCTAATGCTTCTGAGGAAAAAGATGAGGATGTAGAACTTATTGTTGTACCTTCAGCTGTCCAAATTCCTGAAGGAATAGTTGACTCAAGGACATCTTCCACAAAGTCAAAGAAAGAAAAGATATTGACAAACCTCCAGCAAGAGGAAAAGGTTTCCTCAACTGATACCTTAGAAGATAATCCTAAGATTTAAGCTTTTAGAAGAGAGTTGGACCAAATTGCCCTAAAACATTTAGGGGCAGTCCTTGAAAACAACACTACCAGTACTTCTTTAGTTAATACTGGTAGTCAGACAGTTAATACTGGTAGGCTTGATCATGATGATTCATCTATGCCAGAGCTTGAAATCTTTCACAAGTCTGAGACAGGAATTTTTGATGAGGCATCTTATGATGAGGATGGTGTGATAACTGACTTCAATAGTCTTCCTACAGAAATTGAAGTCAGTCCTACTCCTACACTTAGGATTCATAATATTCACCCAAAAAGTCAAATACTTGGTGATCCTAAGTCAGCTGTGCAAACTAGAAGCAAAGTGCAGACAACATCAGGAGCTCATGCTCTTCTTAGTCATATTCAAAAGCAGCCAAAAGAATCAATCACAAAGATCACTCATGTTTGTTTGATGTTTTCAATTCAGGAGGAACCTAAAAAGCTTGGTGAGACTCCCCATAGAAGACAGTTGGGTTCAAGCCTCGCAAGAAGAAACTGTTACAGTTTTCAAGCTTATAAACAAGTTATGGGGGTCTTGTAGATTACCTCATGGAATGAAGGTGATTGGCACTGAACGTGGGTCTACATAATTAAAGAGATGATAAGAGGGTGGTTGTGTGGAATTAAGGCAAGATGGTGGACCCAAAGGGTACACACAGAAGAGTTTTGACTATATGAGGTTTTTTGCTTGTGGCTAGAATAGAAGCTATCAGGTTGTTTTTAGCCTGTGCTCATTAATGGGGTTCATAGTATTACAAAGGTTGTTAAAAGTGGCTATTCTGTAATGGCACTATAGATGAGAGGTTTAGGTCTCACAACCTACTGGTTTTGTTGATCCTGATCATCTAAAAGTTTTAATAAGGTGGTCAAGCTTTGTATGGACTACATCAGCTCTTAGAGCATTGGTATGCTACTTTATCAAAAACTTTCCTAGAGAAGCATGGATACAAGAGGGCACAATTACATGATTTATTCATTAAAATGGACAAAAAAGGATATCATGCTGGTTCAAGTGTTGTTGTGATATCATTTTGTTCTACCAACAAGTCTTGGTGTGAGAGTTTGAAGCCTTGTTGAAAAGAGGTTTTTAGATGAGTTCATGGAGTGAACTCACATTTTTCCTTAGGTCTACAAGTCAACACAGAACAAGGAGGAATCTTCTTAATCTCAGGACAAGTACTGTGCTGAGTTACTCAGAAATTTGATCTTGTAAATGTGAAAGCTACAATAACTCCAATGGAGACCAAGGTGCCTTTGACAAAGGATGAGGAAGCTATTGATGTAGATTGTACATTTGTTCTGATCCTTGATAGGTTCCTCATGTACTTACTGCTTAGACTGATATAATGTATGCAGTATGTGTTTGTTCACGTTTTCAGGTAACTCCAAAGACTTCTCATCTCAATGCTGTCAAGAGAATCTTCAAGTATCTCAAGGGCAAACCAAACTTGGGCTTATGGTATCCTAGGGAATCACCCTTTGACTTGGAAGATTCTCTTGATAGTCATTATTGTGGTCCTACCTTGTCAGGAAATCCAAAAGGTGGTTGTCAATTTCTTGGACAAAGACTTATCTCATGGCAATGTAAGAAACAGACAATAGTGGCTACTTCAACAACTGAAGCTGAATATGTAGCTGCTGCAAATTGCTGTGGACAAGTATTGTGGGTTCAAAATCAATTGCTGAACTATGGTTTCAATTTCATGAATACCAAAATCCACATTGATAATGAAAGCACAATCTGCATTGTGAAGAACCCAGTATATCATTCCAAGACAAAGCACATCGAGATACGTCACCATTTTATAAGAGATTGTTATGAGAAGAAGCTCATTAGTGTGGAGAAAATTCACACAGACTTAAATGTAGCTGACCTTTTGACTAAACCTTTTGATGGACCATGGTTTAATTACTTGGTGGTTAGCATTGGTATGATAAACCCATAGCTACATTTAAGGGGAGGCTTAGTTGTATAGTTTGTTTAATTCTGGTAGCTAAGTAGTCTTAATACTGTTAGTTATGTCATTTTAATACTGGTAGTTAAGCAGCATTAATTCGGGTAGTTAGTTTTCCTTAATTCTGTCTATACAATCTCTTGCAGCATGTTTTTCTTTGTTTTAGACTAATTTTTGCAGGCATAGCATGGATGTGCAGATGAAAGGCAAGTGTGATAAGGTTTTAGCTTTTATGTACTCTTCTAGTAATACTTATTCTGGTTGAAAATGAGTTTATTCGGGGTTGATTCTTATTAATTATGGTTGACCAAAAATTAGTTGTTCTAGGTAGTGTAATTTTTAATACAGTTGTTATTGTTAATGCTGGTTGCGGGAAAATTGACTTTCTTCTGTTTTATCACTGTTTAAATGTTACCGTTACAGATTTTTTCGCCGCTATTTTCGTTTCTCAGAGAAGCTATATATAGATAAAGTTTGATTTCTCTTTACTTAATCTTTACCCCTTACCTTATCTTTTTATTTGATATCTCCTTTTTTGCAGTCCCCCCCCCCCCCCCCCCCCCCCCCCCCCCCCCCCCCCCTAAAAATCTTCTTTCATTTTATAACGAAAATAGTCAAGCGTCCTGTTACCAGCATCTATAACCTTACTCGCATCAAATCCCAAGTAAACTTTCATCCCTCTCATTGATACGGTTGTCTCATGGCGCAATTAAAATATTGTGACAAACACAATCAAGTGGGGTTTTTGCGCAAGCCTGACGAAAGTGCAGGGTTCGCTGAGATAGTGGATTTTCTCCGAGGTTCCAACCTCAGGTATGCCTTAACTTCTAATCCAACTATCTATGATTCCCTTGTAAAACAGTTTTGGCAGACCGCTACTACCAAAACTATAGCTGATGGGACTCTAGAATTACACGCAACCATTGATACCAAAGGGTACACAATCACTGAGGCGTCTATTAGAGATTCACTTCAATTAGCAGATGCCACAGGGATTACAATGTTGCCAAATGATGAAATTTTTGAGGGGATGGGGCAAATGGGGTATCCTACTGATGGAACCTTCACCTTTTGGAAAAGTTTTTTCACACCCCAATGGAGATATTTAGTCCACCATCTTTTGCACTGTATAAGCTCTAAAAGTGGTGGATGGGATCAATTCGGTAGCAATATTGCTACTGCTTTGATTTGTCTATCCACTGATAGAGTTTATAATTTTTCAAAACTTATTTTTGATGGTATGGTGGCAAATTTGAAAAGCAAGACAAAGTTTTTGATGTATCCTCGTTTTCTGCAAATGATCTTAAATATTCAAAAAGAAGACAAACACCTTTATCTAGCTGTGAGCCTGACCAAAAAGATCTTTGGGAATATGAAAAGGGGTTTTCGAGGGGCACCAAGACCTTTATTGCCTTCTATGTTACTTGTTGCTAATAACCCAAATGCAGGACAAGAACATGCTGTTGTGGCTCAATCCCAATCATCATCATCAACACCTCAAGTACCACCTATCTCTACACCTACACCACCACCTATCCCTTCACCACCACCTATCTCTACACCTACACCACCACCTATCCCTACACCACCACCTATCCCTTCACCACCACCTATCCCTACACCTACACCAATACCTGACATTGAACCTACACCATTTGAGCACATCTATGAGGAGCCATCTCCTGTCCATCAACACTTCTCACCCCCACAAGAACAAGCTCTAAGCCAAATGTCTATGGATGATTTACTTCAAGCAGTTCCTGAGTTGATATCAAGAATTGACAGCCTGGAAACGAATCTCAAACAAACCAAGCTGACCATGGGAAATGCTATTGTGAAGTTAGTCAAGAAAGTGAAGAAGTTGGAAGGGTTTTTGAAAAGGAGAAATATGGTTTTGTCAGATTCAGAAGAAGAAGAACCTGAGGCTCAAGGGAGGAAAAGTCAAGAAAGTTAAGATGATCCTTCTTTGGTACAAGGCTGGTTACTACTCCCTCTAAGACTACGTCAAAAGCTTCAAGGGGAGGAATAATGGAAGATATAAGCCCTACCACATTATAAAGCAGCAAAAACTCTTATCCAAGAGGTTGCTTCTCAAAAGCCAAAATCAATTGATAAGGGAAAAAGGTATAAGAGAAGGAAAGAGTCCAAGGGAAAGAAGGTTGCCACTAGCTTGGATTTCCAGGAAGAAGTTAATACTAGCAGTATTAAAGTTAGTACTGTTAGTGAACAAGTTAGTACTGGCAGTACTAAAAGGTCTATTTCTTCACCTGATAAAGGCCAAAGAGAAGGAAAAGCTCCTATGATCATTGAAGAAGCTCCTAAGAAGTCTAAGGAACAAATTCCTACAGAAGAAGCTAAGGTGGGCGAGGGTGTTGGGGTACCTTGATAAGCAATCAGATTGGTATACTTTACAAAAAGAAGAGGAGGCTAAACAAGTACACTTAGATTCTCTCCTAGCACAAAGACTTGCAGAAGAAGAAGAATTAAGTGAGCAACAAAAGAAAAGAAGGGCTCAAGTTTAATTTGAAGCTCAGCATTACACAGATGAAGATTGGGATTTAATTAGAGTCAAAGATTAAGCTAATGCAGAGTTTCAAAGATTAATGCTAGGAAGTGTACTTACAAGGAGAAGATTTTATAAAGAAGATGGGTTGAACTAGTAATCAAAGGAAGAAATATTATTGCAGAAGGATAGACAAGAGCAAAAAAAGGAAAAAAAAATAAGCCCCCCCATTACCCAAACACAGCTAAGAACATATATGATAAAATTATTTGAAGAATCAGGGACATGGAAGTTATCTCAGCTGAAGAATTTAAGTTTTGAAGAAGTTAAAAGAAGAATTTGATAAGCTGGTGAAACAGGTAGAAATCTTTTTCACAATAAACTTTGAAGACCACTAAAGAAGTTTAAAAGATTTGGTGAAGAAACCTCTCCAAACAAAGACTTCAAAAAGACTAAAAGATGATTAAAGCAAAAGATGATGAAGCCAACCAAGAAGTCAGAAAAAGAAGGAGAAAACAGATGGCAAGGAAAGGATTGCATATAGACCTTGATAAGGATGGATGAATCTGATGATTCAGATAAGTTAGTGAACAAGATGATTCTATTTTTAGAGTACTAAAATTCCTGTTAATCCTGTTCCTGTAGCTATGAAATCACCTAGTATAGCTACCTATAAGATTATCAAGCAAGGAGAAAAAGGTGTGTACCAAATAATTAGGGAAGATGGAACTGATATAGTGTACATAAATTTTGGTGCTATGCTGAAGGATATATCTAGAGATGTACTTACTGAGTTATATAGTATTGTATGAATAATATGGTTCATGGATGGGACTACAGAGGATAAGCTAGAGAAGTACTTTGGGAATATTTAAAGAATATGTTTGAGGAACCCCTTAGTACAGATCCTATTTGGAGTGTATTAGGTCAGCAAAGATCATAAGTTGGAGATATTATGATACCTGTAGAGTACATTGTTTGAACTTGGAGTCAATGGATATATATATGCAATTGAAAGAAAATATCCTTTATCTGCTGAGATATGCAAAGCTATGCTAGATAAGAAACTTCAAGGAGGAAAACCAGATGAGGATTGCTATAAAATGTTGAAAATGATGGAAAAGCAAGCTGGTATTAGGAAGTAGTGAAGGTTGAAGAGTTAGAAATCTAGGATGGAGATGAGAAGGATAACACTTGGTGGAGGTGCTATGCACTAACACAACAAATGGTTATCATCCACGCATGTCTAACAGACATAAGGACTAGCTAGTCCAGGAGCAAACGGCTCTTGGTAAAGACTTCTCAAATCCGTTTTATGGTTGATAACTTTCCAATAAGTTGTATGGTTTTTAACTCACCATATCTGTTTAAGTGAAGAGTTGGCTAGCCCACAAGTTTATGGTTTGTGGTAAAGGCTATGGAAAAACCAAAAACTAAAGTCCATAAGATTATGGCTTCTGGTAAAGAACAAAAATGCCAAATCCATATTAAACGGTTTACACTTTACCAAAATTGGATAGTATGTCAACTCACCATAGTTTCATGGAACCAAAGATTTTGACATGGTCATCAATCCAACGCATGAATTTAACCTTTACTAGGTGCCAAAGGATTGACTAGCCCGACAAACAGCTACAGGTAGAGGCATACACAAATCGGTTTTGGCTGTAAAGGTTTACCAAAAACCATATGGTAATTCAACCACTAATGTTTAATGTATGTTTACTGAGAGATGAAATGTTTCATTCAAACCATGGACATGCACCTTTCTGGTGGCCAAAGGACTGACTACTCCAGAGTAAATGGCTAATTGGTAAAGAGACATCAAATCCATTTAAAATTTTCAATGATTCACCTCTCACAGGAGTTAACACACACCTGTGAAGTGGATAGAAATAGCGAAACTATATTATTGTGATGTCCATATAGTCAATGTTGCTGATATGAAGGATTGCTGAAGAGATTTGAAGAATAGTTGCTGCAAAGATCAAAAAGAGATGATTTGAAGTATTGCAGATCAAGAATAATTCGAAGAATTCTATTTACAACATCCTCAGGAAGCTCAAATAATTTAAAGTGAAGATCAAGAATATATTGAAGGAACTTGAAGTTCACAAGTGAAGATCAAGTTAGGGGAGGATTGTTGGGAAATAG
Source organism: Tanacetum coccineum (assembly GCA_026074375.1). NCBI lineage: Eukaryota > Viridiplantae > Streptophyta > Magnoliopsida > Asterales > Asteraceae > Tanacetum > Tanacetum coccineum. The sequence goes on along the minus strand of BQNB010003477.1, from coordinate 60,936 downwards.
ATTGTAAAAGACTTAATACTGGGTAGTAATACATTTTAAGTCTGGTAGTATTAGTTAGTTTCAGGCAGTACTAAGTTAATACTGTCAGTACTAAGTTAAGTCTGGCAGTACTAAAGTTAGTACTGGTAGAGTAGCAGTAATATACTTAGTACTGGTCATATTTAGTAAGAAGTAGGAGAGGGGTGGGTGAGGATTGTTTGGTTGGCTGTCTAAGTTAAGTCTAATTTATGTAATACATAAATAAGTATAGTTATCTAGAGATATCTTAGGAGATATCTTAGGAAATGATATGCATTACCTTTTGGCACGTTTGTAAACCCATTAGTGGTTTCCTTGGTGTATAAAAAAGGAACCCTAAGAGCACATGTTATGTACTTGAGACGAAATACCAATAGAAGCATTAGAAGCTTAATAGAAATCAATAGCAAATTAGTATATTGTTTCTTCTTAATTCTTGTTTTAAAGATTCCCAATAACACTTTATATTCATAAGCAGTGTCTCTCACATAGTTGATATGGATTATTCATGTTACTATTGTCCTTATAAAAGCTATATAGATCCTCAAACCGAGGAACTCAACACTCTTTATCCTTGTCTCCTCGGTTTTTCCCCGTTCCACTACCTTTTTAGGAGAAGGATTAGTAGGAATCGAGGGTCCCTCGTAAGCAACACCACTTCGAGTAGTGATCGCTTTCATCTCACCCTTCGGGTTTGGAATGGTATTACTCGGAAGAGTACCCCGAAGTTACTTGGTTTTGAAAGAAATCCACTTAACAATATTATTGCAAGTAGTTTGAAAAAACATTTTGATGATTCATCAAGTGGCTTGTGATCCTTCATTTGTTTTTACATTTCCATTCTAACTTCTGCTTCTCCTTTCAACGAGTTTGATTTCTTTTGCATGATTCTCTCATTTGATCATTAGTTTTCCTCTTGTAACTTGAAAACTCATTTAAAAACTCTGTGAACTTGATTATGTAGGAACTAACTTGAAAATGTTGGTTTTGAAATCCTTATTTTGAAATTTGGAGCATGATATTTTGAACTTGAAAACCTGATACCATGAAAATTACTTCCCCGATTAAAATTATTCCCTTGACCTTGATTTTGATTATACCTATTTTGACCATTGTTTTGCACCGGAGCAAAACCGGGTGGTGCCATTTGGTTACTAACACGATTTGGAGGGTTTACTTGATTGTAAGTACCCATTGCCGCATAAACACTAGCTTGATTGTTATCGGTATTAGGACAATTGTACCAATCATGAAGCCCACTACAAGTAACATAAATTTCCTCAACCGCTTTAACCAGAGCGGGAGTGACAACTTTTTAGAAACAATCTCGACTAAGGTCGAAAGTTGGTCCACAAGCTTATCAATTCTCTCACCCGTTTTACTAACACTTTCCCTAGAAGTCATATTCATCCTAGAAACATTCGATTTATTACGTGAATAACGAACTTTTGGATTTATTTCTCATATATTCAAAGCTTCTCTAGTCGTCTTACTCAAAAGATTTCCACCCGCCGCGACATTTAAAGAGTCTTGATCGTTCTCGTTTAAACCGTTATAGAAGGTATCAACTTGAGTTAACTCCGTAAATCCGTGGTGGGGACAAGCTCTAAGCATTTCCTTAAATCGTTCCCAAGCTTCACTAAAAGTTTCCTCGAATTTTTGTGAAAAACGAGAAATTTCATTATTTAAGTGAGTGGTTTTCAAAGGAGGGAAAAATTGATTCACAAATTTAGTTACGAGACCCTCCCAAGTCAAGATAGAATTATTTGTTTCATCCTCGTACCAGAACTTTAAAAGCGTCCCCCTTCAGAGTGAGTAAAATGGGGAAAACATCATAAGCTTAATAACATTGTTCGGCACATCTCTAAATCGTAAAGTCGAGGTAATCCTTTTGAAACTATTAATATGAGCGTGGGGATTTCCCTCTCATAACCGTGAAACGGGCTAGCTTGAACTAGTTGTAACAAATTTGTTTTAATCTTAAAATGATCCGCATTAATTTTTGGTAAAAAGATAGCTTCTCCATACCATTCCGTGGGTGCACGGAGTAGTTTCTCTTTCTCAACTCTTTTACCCATGGTACTTTCCGCCATTGTGCAACTTCCAACGATGTACGAAGCTTAGGGTTTCGACTAAACGATTGGAAGGCACGTCCTCTATTTTGACGTCTCGGAATGGTTACGTTTGAATTATTTGGAAAATTGGAATTTCTAGTGCGCATGCACTAAGCAAACAAAAATGATAAAAGAAATGAGAAAATATTTTTGTTTACCGAATAATCAACAAACTTAGGGTAACTCCCTTAAGTAAAATTTTTGCAAACGGGGGACGTAGTGGGAGCGATTTGTTTACCGAATAATCAACAAACTTGGGGTAACTCTCTTAAGTAAAATAAATTTTACAAAAGAGGTGCGCCTTTTTCGTAAGTGAAACAAACGGTAAACTTTTGAATCTTAAGTTCGGGAACTTATTGACGGATAATACTTCAGTTGAAAGTATTATTTGTTGGTGTTCTTTTACCAACTTGGTAAAAATTTTATTTCTTATATTCACGAATTCACAAGAAAAATCAAAAAATCCGGAAGAGCAAATATTTTTGTATTTTTCTTATTTATTAATCTTCTACTTATACTAAAAAGAAAAGAAAAATATTTTTTACTTTTTATATTTTTAATTTTTTTTGTATTTTTGATTTTCTTAAAAGCGTAACTTTCGAAGACGAAAGGTTCTCCAAATCACGATCGACAAACTGCAAACGAAGGAATCTTAATCACAAATCCCCGGCAGCGGCGCCAAAAACTTGATACGTAAAGTTTTATACGTATAATAATATAACGATAATGAAATTCCTAAACTACCCTTGAGGACAAAGGTAGTAAGAAAAATCACACGAAAATATTCTACGTAAGAAACCGGTAAGTGATTACCGGGTCGTTTTCCCAAAGACTTATGAAATTGAGACCTCGTTTGTTATTTGGACAATGATTTGAATGGGATTTCAAAGATTTTTGATTGATTATCTAATTCTACAATTAAAACAATTAAAACATTCAATTAAAAACAATTAAGCAACTAGACAATTAAACAAATACGGGAATTAAAGAAACGCGACTATTAAAACCCTATTTTATCAAAACTTAATCCTAAAATTATTTTCTAAACTTTTTCTAATCCTATTTTACTATTAAAAAGGAAAAGCTAAGGAAATTCTAAAACGAGAGTGATTAAAAATTAAAAACGAAGAAAACGAGAACGGGGATCAAATCCCGTTCTTTAATAAGTGATTTTATTAAATTTTAACCCTACGAAAGAAATTTTTTAACCTAAGCCTAGAAATTGATAAAAGAAAATTTTAGAAAAAAGAAAATTATTTTTTTATTTATTTTTCTATTTTTTATGAATTTTTAAAGATTTAAATAAAGAAAAATGACTAAAAATAGCAAATGTAATTCTAAAAATCTAGAAAAATTATAGAAAGTGTAAAATAAGATGACTGATTTTATAAAAATAACTACTAAAAATAAGCTAAACAAATAAGCCCTAATAAGACGAAAATAAGCTACGGCTTTTTTAAGGAAAAGGAAAATGAAAACGTGTATAAAGAATAAATGAGGGAGAGTATGATTGGATGAGCTATTGAAGCACAATGGTTACTATGTGTTGAGTGTGGGACGTGTGTGTGTGTTAAGCAGGAGGTCATGGGTTCGAATCCATGGCCTCTTGTTTTGCTATTTTTTTTATTTTTGAAAACTTAAAAAGCAAAGTTGTAAAACTGATGAAAACTAACAATTTTTATAAAAACAACTATTTTTGAAACTAAAGAAATAAGCTGGAAAATGGCTTATAAGATAACAGATTATGCTAAAAAGAGATATGGCTTTTACTTATACTAAGCTAGCTAGAAAACTTGATTCGTTGGTTGTGATATCCTACTAGGGAGCGAGGCCTAGGTAGGTGTTCAAACTAAGCAACACATTCCTAGCTTTAAGAACTTATGAAAATGATAAATATGTTGCAAAAAGTTCTATGGTTTAAAATCAAGTTACAAGTACCTAATAAGTTGTTGCTTTGAGTCGTGATTCATCTTGAATTATGACTATGAAAATAAGTTGATCTATGGTTGAGTTAAAACGAGCACACACATTCAAATCATATATCCATGTTGGGAGTAAAAAGTTCACAAGTCATAAGTATGAGGGCTTAACATCTAAACTTATATCGACAATGATCTTGTTTAATTGCTTAGCTTAGGACTAGTGAAAAATCGGGGACAATGAAATTATCCGTCAGGACGTCCGCGGATTATTCTACGAACGTTTCTCATTCTATGATCCCATTGTTGATAAATAAAGGAAGTCAAACATGTATAAAAAAAAAATTAGAGTAGTTGTGTAAATATAAAAATTGGTGAGAACCGGGACTTGTCGAGGCTATTGATTCTTTTATTCCCTTTGATAAACGCTTGGCTACTTTTCCAAGTTATTAGTCGAGGGGATTTGAGATTTTTGGTTTCTCGAGTGCTTACTTCATAGCATTGCGTGGGACACGCAACATCTTAGTTTGGGGGATTTTGGTATGTGCTTAATTACACATACCTTTTACCTTTAAAAACGAGCTAAAATAACCAAAAACGGTCTCAAAATGCCAAATATATGCTTGTTTTGCTAATTGTGTTGTGCAGGAACGGATATCTCACAAAAAGACGAAAAACCAAGCAAAAAAGCGACAAAACAGGACACGGGATGGAAAAGTGTGTGAAGCCCAATCAAAGTCAAGTCAACTCCGAGAAGAAAAAGCAAAGAAAAATATAACTTGAGGGGTCAAAAATGCCAAACCCCTAAGTTATATTATTATATAAACCACAGGGGCTGAAAATGCCAATTTGGGAAACTTCATTTATAAAAGAAAGAAAGGGGAAAAAGGGAATGAAAAGAAGAAAGATGTGGAGGGGCTTTTCTTGTACAAAATCCAAACATACCCTTAATCATCTTCAACCTCCCTCTGTCACAACCCAACGTGTATAAACCCTTTCCCAATCTTCCCGCCAATACCAAAACCAGCCAGCACCCTGTTTTGCTCCCATACTTCTACCCTGCAACACTCCATCAACCACTTGACAAAACCTTCCCACTCACCCCACATGGCCACAATGCCAAGTTGGCAATCCAAGGGCATTTTCGATCCAAGGGTTGAGAGAGAATACAAGGAAATTAAGGGCCAGGATATATTGTGAGTTTATACTCACAAAACTAGCACAAGGAAGCTTTATACTCAGCAAACAAACACAGTCAAGCTCAACAAAGAAAAGTCAATGAAAGTCAAACAGAAGACTTCAGCTTGTTTTTACCTTTTTCTTTGTATAAATAGAGCTAGTGAGCCATGTAAGAGTGTAATTTATATAGTGTAATTTTTAGTTTTTAATATAAAAAAAACTTTTTCCTTTCTGCAATTTGTAAAAGTTCCAAGTTTAATGAAATTTCAGTTTGTTTTGCAATTCGTGTTCCAAGTTTACATTACCTTAAGTTTGTTTTAAAGCTACTCATAAGCTCTGAAGAGTCTCTAAGCTCTTTATTTGAGCTAAATAAGTGTTAACTAAGTTTAAATTCTGCAAACCAGTTTAATAACCTGAATTACCTTTGCATTTGAATTGTGGAAAGCATTTTGGAAGTTGGTTGTAATGGAAAACCAAATGGACTCATACCCTAGCTTATTAATAAGCTAGGGAGCTTATAGCTGCCCTTTTGGGTTCCTCTTGTTTAGCTAGAGGTTCATTGTAAGTCTCTTATTTAATTCTTGCACTTTTCTTTAAGGTTACTGTAGCATTGCTTATTATTGTTTATTTCTGTCTTATCTTGCTTAATAGTGTTAATATATGCTTAATTTTCCTTGGTTTAAGCTTTTGTATCATTTATTTATACTTGTTCTTTTAATATGTCATTTTTAGCTAAAATTGCCTTTTGCTTATTCAGCTTATCTAAGTGCTTAATTTCTGTTGAAAATGGTTCATTAGTGCTTAATATGTTCATATAATCATTTGTCTTTAAAAGCTTTGGCCTAAATCTCTTAAAATTAGTTTTAAAAATGGATTTCATAATCTTAAAGGGGTGTTTGGGTCAAGGCTGAAAATGGGTCATTTTGGCTCTTGAATGGGTTGTGGTCATTTGATAAATTTCATTTAGCTATATTTAGGTCTTATAAGCTGTTTAATCAAGTTTTTATTTGTTGAATTTCAATTTCCAAGTTTATATTAGCTTATTTGTGAACCTGTTGAATTTTGCTTAAGTAGAAGTGCTTATTTTTGAGTTTTAGCTTAAAGTAGATATTAAGCTTTGTTTGCATATTAATTTTAAGTGTTTATATGCATTGGGTAAGTGTTGTTGTAATGTGCAAATGTGTTTTAAAGTTTAAGTTAGAATCTGCATGAGAGTTAAAAAAAGGGATAATTAGCTTTTTCATAAGCTCATTCTGGCTTATTTAGTGTTTCAAAATATCTTTTGAGTCTTAATTATTGTTCATTGAGCTTAAATCTCAATCTGTTTTTAGCTTATATCATCATAAGAATCCAATTGCTTGCTCATTTTTAAGCTCAAAAGTGCTTATTTTCAGTAAAATCAAAAAAATAGTAGTTTAGTCATTTGTGCTTATTGTGCTTATTCAAATGGCTTATTTAAAAAAGTGAATAGGTGGGCTTAATAAGGACTCATTAGTGAGCTTATTTCCAAAAGCACACTTTTCAGTTTGGCTTATTTAGGATTTTAGCTTATTTTCATTTTGGCTTATTTTAGAAAAAGTTAGAGTTTACTATATTTTGATGCAAATTGAGTTGAGTTAAGTTGTTTTTGGTTGAAAAGGCTTTTTGGAATCAGATTAAGCAACATATAAGCTTTCCAAAACATCTTTCCTTTTTCATTTTGGTTTAATTTTGAGCTTTTTACAGCTTATTTACTAAAAGTAAGTCCAAACCTTAACTTTCTGCAATCAGCAGCTTATTTGGCTTTTTGGGGCTTATTGAGTGCTTATTTTTATAAGGTGCCTTTATTAAAGTTGCTTAAAAACATGTCCCGGACAACTTTCGTGTTTTGAGTTTTGGCTAAAAACGATTTTTTAAAATCAGCAGTTTTGGAGCCTCGTTTCTGCTGGTAGAGCCTCGTTTCTGCTGGTAGTATTGTCGTTTCTGCTGGTAGTGCATCATTCCTGCTGGTAGGGTTAAAATTTTGCATAATTTAGGTTTTTCCCCTCATTTTCCATGCCCGTTTTAGGTTTTGTTCTATTAGATTGTAATTTAGGGTTTCCTTATACCTAATTTTGCTTCCCGTAGTTGTTAGGACTTATAATCAATCAAAATCATTCTCACTCAATCTAAATCAAACCAAGATCAACTTTCAATTGCAGCCTCGTTGGGACATACGACCCGGGAATCATACTTCCGGAATCTTTTTATCATTGATTCTCTTATATATTTTATTTCTAGGTAGGTCTTGACTTTTTACCTTGGTCAAGGGTGAAGAGTTTGGATTTGCCTAGTATTTTATATATACTATATTGCGAGAACCAAAACTTTTCCCGCCTACCCTTTAGTTTCATTTAGTACAGTTTCTACCCTAAAGTGTTGCAAAAATAAAAAGAGAAGGGAAGACAAGGGACCGGGTGAGCAAGACTCGAACCCGGGATCCCTCGATACATCCCCTCCCTTTTACTAAACAACTTAACCACTGCGCCCTTGGGTCTTTTTCGTTAAAGACTCAAGGGCCTTATTATTTATGTACATTTTTGGTTCATAAGCTTAATAAGCTGAAACAGCTTATTAGGGGCTTATTTGTCGAGCTTATTTTGGTTTCTTATTTTTCTTAGGACCATTTCAGTGCCTAGTATTTTTTGTAAATTTTTCAGAATTTTTAGTAATCGTTTAGTATTTTTTATAATTTAATTTAGTTAAAAGTTTATTTAATTCATAATAAATACAAAAATTATCAAAAAAATATTTTGCTTTTTTAGAAAATTTTCTTTTGTCATCTAGTTTGTAGGAAAAATATAAAATTTTTCGTAGGGTCATTTTTATAACTTTTCATCTTTTAAAGAACGGGTCCGGGTACGGGTTTTTGTTTTGACTCGTTTTTGGGTCAAACGAACTCCGTTTTCGGTCTAGTCTTTTTCATTCTTCGTTATTTGGTCCATAGAGTAGTTTAGAAGTGAAAATTTCTTCGTAGGCTTATTTTTAAAGATTTTAGGTTTTCCCCCTTTTGTCCGGGATTCGGGCCTTCGTTTTCTAGCTTAATTTCATAATTTCTAGGTTTTTCTTAAACGTTTTAGTCCGTTATTGTTTAATTTGACTTTTTCAACTTCCCAAACTCATTCCTTCCTTCAAACTCAAATCTTCGATCGTATCGATTTACCATTCCAGCCTCGTTGGGGATTTACGACCCGGGAAAGCTCTATACTACTTCTCGGTATCATTGACTCTGCTTTTAGACTATTCTTACTATATATTTGATATTTTATTATATTATATATATATTTTAAGGTGTAGTCAGAGCGGATCAAGTCAGCTACATTTGTAGCTTCTGCATCTAGCCACAAGTTACCTAATATATCCATTTTCATTTCAAAGATCATTACGAAGCACGAACGAATACTGAAAATAACTATGAATATACTGCAAACCAAATGCGAATTCAATATATGTGACGTATGAATATGATAGTTTTGTCGGTGATTACGTGACCGGATATGTGATTGAATGTGTGTGTTGTGATAGAATTTGTGATCGAATTAAGAAGTATTATGATTTCTTGGATAACTAATTTACGGATGCCTTCTAAGCATAAAAGATTATTAGAAGGGGTGTGTTATGGTCTTTGGTGGTTCATTTGGGCTTTTCGGAATAAGAAGATTTTTGGCGTTGTTCCTTCTTCCAAGGCGAATATTTTTGATGATCTAGTGCTCTCGTCTTTCTTTTGGTGTCGGTATAGATGTAAAGCTACGTTTAGTTGGGTGGATTGGTTAAAAAATCCTCACCTTGTGTCCTTGTAATGTTCTAGCTTCTTGCTAGTGTTTTCGTGTCCTTGTATTTTTCTCTGGTTTGTTTAATTTTATAAAATTCGCCGTTCAAAAAAAAAGTATTATGATTTCATGTTCCTTGTTTATAGCTACTAAAAAATATGTTTTCTTTATTAACCTGATTCTATTAAAAATCTCATCTCAAATGTCAAGCCGCCAGTTTGCTCAAAAAGTTTTTAAAGTGAAATCTTGGTCACTACAAGATATCACAAACTCGGACCGATGCAGTGACGTTACTAAAGCGGATCCGAAATATCTCTGTGACTCAATACATTAGGGCACGTGTTGCTGTTCACATTTTTAGTAGGATCAGCTTTGCTATTGTTAGAGGAGTGGGGATACAGATAGTATCTCGGCTTCCCACTAATTTCTTGTAAAATATCATGAATTTCTAATAAAATGATGGTTATGATAAAAAAAATGATTAGAATAATTAGAATAATAATATAATAGTATTGACAAAAATAAAGTGCAAAATATATCATTTACAAGCAAAAAGATAAAAAAAAATGATTTAAGTGTGTTATGAATTTTGTGCATCAAAGAGAGAATACTTTGGTTGAATTACAAAATTTCAAAATTCCAAGAAAATGTCACCACCAAAATAAATGTATCGCTATGGTAAGCGTGTAAAAATAATAAAGTTGTCTATACACTTTTGTTGATTCGTAGACTTCGGTGCAATAATCAAAAGTAAGTTGCGTTCCAATCCAACGTGATTCATCTATTTTTTTTTTGAACGGCGACTTTTATTAAGAAAAACTAGCAAGGAGCTAGAAATTACAAAGAAATAAGAGACGGGTTTTTTGAACGTGATTCATCTATTGAATGTGATTCGTACCAAATGGGAGTCTCATGTCACATTTATGCAAAACAGGTTCAATGGAAGTAATTTTTTTTCGTAATAGAACAATAACCGGTTTCAATGAGAGCTTATAACACTGTCCTTGAAGCCACATGTTGTCGTTGAACTCTGTCGTTGACTCTCATGTAAATGAATTACCTGCGCCGCCAAAACACCACCATCAAAGCCACCCGTTACCACCATTTTCACCATCCTTCACCTCTTCCAAAACCCACCAATAACATCAAAATAAACCATCTTATTTCGAAATCGCTAAATAAGTTTTGAATCCCAACTACGTTTTTTGATAATTCCGTAATTCCAATTTTAAATAATTTCAATATAACACGATCCTTGATTTTTATCCAACCGCTTTGTTTGTTTTTTCCAAAATACCACTTCTAACCTCTTTTCACCAGGCGGGCAGAACTTTCTTGTTTGTTTTTTTCCAGACATAAATGGTAAAAAGCTCTTCTAACCTCTTCAAAACTTAAGACCAGATTTTTCACTTCTTACATCCTCTTCTCTTTCTTTTCTCGTCTGTCCTCTCTTCTTCTCTCTTCTTTTTATGAAAGAAGTACTTCAAAACTACAAAAAACAAATTGTCTTTTTTTTCCAGATGAAGACTTTAAATGTACCTTTTTTTTGCAGACATGGTTTGCAGATAAAGAGGTAAAACCTTAGAAAAAACATGAAACCTAAGTTTTCAACAATTTCAAAATCCAATCGCAACTTGTGTAATAACATCAAAACATCTCAATCCAAAACCGAATCGCATTCCAAAACCAAATAGCATTTTTTTATTAATTCAAATATCCAATCAAGGAAGAAATGAGTCGTAAAAAAATGGTTCGCAACAATGTTTTATTTTGGCTTGGGTTCTCAAAGTGTAATAAGATGGTTCACCTAAATAAATAGCTTGGAGGTGTATCGTCCGGAACACAATACGTTATGAAAAAAGTTACATTTATATAAAAAAAGCATAAAACACTATAAATATAAATTACATTATCTTGTACTAGTTTTAATGCCCGTGCATGCACGGGGTTTAAACATTAAGTTTTTAAAAAATATATATATAATTTTTATTTTTTCTGTTTTATAAGTTATGTATAGAGTATTATAGAAATTATATGAAGAGAATAAATTTATTAAATCTTTTATAAATTACGTAGTAAGATAATTAGTAATATATATATTTTTTTTGATTTACTTGTTTTTTGATTCGATATTGTAAGCCAACTAATCCTAGCGAAACTACTCTTTTAGGTAGCCCGGAGTCGGCTGAAGTGAACATCCGAAGCCACAAGGGGATTAATTTTCTCCTCGTTATATTCGAACCATTGGTCTTTTCCACTTTAAGAAAATAGGTCAATGTAATAAATACTTTTTCGGAAATTCAATTGTTATAATTTTAAGTACGTATTAAAACAAAAGAGAAGAAAATGTAATTTCTTCAAAACCATCAAGGAATAGATAGGATAAACTATTTTTCTTTAATACGATAATTATGTGCTTCGACGTTTTTCTATCGGTTGTACAACATGATTTTATACGATATGAAAAATTTCACTAAAAGTCTTGGGTTAGATTTGAGATGTGATAAATAATGTTAAATCTTTGTTTTGAACGTAAGAAGTATTACGTTTATTGTATTTTAAATTATTAAGTCTAGCGGTATAAGTTTAAGGGTGATTTGTTTATTTTTGAAAGTTATAATATAAATTTGTAAATTTTATAATTTACACTTAACTCTATATAATTTATTTAAAATTAAACCACTAAAGTTTTATTAATTACCTCATCTTTTTTAAAGTTTTTGTTTTCATAAATTTGACACATATTTTTATGTGTTTTTTTTCTACATCAAAATTCTCCACCAAAATTTTTTAATCTTGACAAAATTAATTCAATTTTTACTTTTTATTGACCAATCAGAATGCACGATTTTGTCTACGTGGCAAAATCAAGCCATCTGATTGGTCCAACTTTTTAATTCATAAGATTCAATTTGATAAAAAACTCCGAAATGATGTAATTCTTTTATTATATAAAAGATTGTATAGTGCATCCAAATGATTTTAGCTCTCACATGATCGTTTATTTTGTACATCAAGAAAAACAAATTCAAAGAAATTGCGTAATCTTTCTTAGCTTCTTCTTAAATAAAAATCTAAAAAAAAAACATGTTTAGCATGTGTGACGTCTTTTCATTTCATATATGCTTTTCATACATGCTTCAATCATCTTTGTTTTAGCTTTGCTCGCATTTTCAAAGATCACAGTTGTTTCGATAATCACTTGAGAACTGTGCATATCCTCGTCAACTTGTTTCATTACTTCAGGTTTATTTTTCTAGACGGTGTGGGGTAGTTGTCACACCCCGTAAATTTCAGGTCATAATTTTAACCTTTATGTGCATTATTTTGAGTTTTATAAGTTATGTGGTTAATTTGACATAAAACTGGCAAGTTATCTCGCGCACACTGAAAAATGTCTTTGAACGCACACTAACTCTAGACTAAGTGTAGTCTACTCATAACATGTTATTGTTTTTACTTTAAATAGTAATTATTATTATTAATTTTTTTAAATTTTCATCGGGTATAATCTCTTTACTCAAAAAAAAATAAAATTAGTCTACTCTTAACAAGTATGTTTTAAATGTCATAAAAATGTTACGTAGGTCATGTGAATTTACATTTACGATTATTACGTAAATGTTTGTTATTACATTGGATTTCGAGCATTTATCAAAGATTATTGAAGCTCGAAGAAAGCCCGATGATTTAAGCCCAGTCGGGCCCATGTTCAAACTATCCAAGCACTTAATACTTGTTTTCATTCTTTTTTTCGTCAGCCCATCAAAGCTTTGTCACAGCCCACGAAATAAGGCCCAACTCTTCTTTTTTTGTTGTTATAACAAAACCTACGTTAAGAACTGGAGAAAGAAAAAAGGGCAGCCGCAATAGGCACAATGTGTGTGTCTACACACACTCATATCTCAGAATTTTATTACTCATCCTTAAATATTGTTATTTTCTTTAGTGCAAATCAGTAGTTATAATTATATTATATGTATTTTTGGTATTCAAGTAACATGCCTTTTGTTATTTACGAAAGGTCAAGTATTTCCATTTCATTTTACTAATCAAACGTTTGAAAATTTTAATTTGCGTTGATTCCATGTTCAGTTTTGTTTGATCCAGTTCAACTTCAAAGGGCTTTTATCTTATCTTTTTAGTCCGAGACTTATTTTGATACGTTTTTAATGTAATATCATCTTGCCAATGATAGAAGGCATGTTAACATTGTTTAATCGTTTATTTTGTTTCATCTCGTTTGCAAAAGCGATTTATCCGATTATGTCGCTATCATTAGTTACGATTTCTTTCCTTAATTTGTTTTTGTTTCTACACAAATGAATACTTAATGTGCAACTGTATTTTCTTTCTTTTGTTTCATACGCAAAGCTTTACACATCAAAGTTTTAGTTTAATTATTTTTTTATTAATTAGTTTTCTAATTTTTCAACAAATCATATTTCTTAATATAAAACTTAAAGTGGCTGCTAGTAATGAATCATCTTAGTTCACAAAGAAGAGAAATTTTCATAAAAAGTTCTTGTAACAGTTCTTACAAACATTGATTTAATATTGTAGCCTGATACTTATATCTAAGTGGAAAAAGAACTAAAGGACACTAACTATTGATAAGAGGTTAAAGGGAAAAAAGGAAATAGAGAAAAATTCTATTAAGTTTACAACAAATTGCAAGCACGTTTGTTTTTTACCTATATTTATTATGTTTTAGGATAGATAATAAAAGATAGAAAAAAAGAGAACTAAAAAAAGAAAAATGCAAAAAAACCTCTTTTTATTTTATATGAATCTCCTTATGATGAGCAGAGCATCTTGTCTATGTGAAAATTCAACCAAGGTACTACAGATTATTTGGGTTTTTAATCTTTTCGTTTTTCTAAAATTAGAATAATATAGAATATAAAGCAAGAATAAACGTAGACAAAAGAAATGGTTTTTCTTGTTCGATTTTCTATCTAAAAAAAATGTTCATGAGATTTTCTCCTCTTCTCTTGGAAACAAGAAGAAAGGGGTGATTAGTTGTTAATTAGTAGTTGATTATTTTGGATTTAGTCAATGGAGTTATAAAACGGGTTTGAAGCTTATAGAATGGATCTCATTTCTCATCGTCAACTTTGCACTTTTGGTCTCGATTGGTCGCGTTCGGAATTCGTTGCTCGTTAATACTTGTTGATAATTTCTCAAATCACTACTTTGCTTAAGGTGAGTCTCATAACCCTTATTTTACTTGTTTTGAACTCTTTTGGGAGAGAATACATACTCGTTTACATACTCGTTTACATACTCGTTTACATACTTGTTTACATACTCGTTTACATACTTGTTTACACACTCGTTTACATACTCGTTTACATACTCGTTTACATACTTGTTTACATACTCGTTTACATACTTGTTTACACACTCGTTTACATACTCGTTTACATACTTGTTTACACACTCGTTTACATACTCGTTTACAAACTTGTTTACTTATTATTTTACAAACTCGTTCACATACTCGTTTCCATACTCATTTACAAACTCATTCACAAACTCGTTTACATGATTGATTCCAAACTCACTTACATACTCTCTTTACTTATGGACACAAGCACTTTAAAAGTTAACAAATACATTGATTGCATTTACATAGATACAATTACTTTAAACTTTTATGTAATGCCTAAGTAACCGTTAACCCACAATATCTTTGGGAAGAGGCACCCAGTATATCTTTGGGAAAAGGCACCTAATATATATTTGGGAAGAGGCACCCACATGGTAATAACACGTAACAACATGAATGGTGGTTAAGGTTTCGGTGTCATGAGCTTAGTGCAAACATAATTTCTTTTTTGTGACTATTGTATAGGTTACAATGGTCATACACACCTTATAAATCTTTGATTCCAACATTTATACTTACATTTTTGTGACTATTGTATATGTTAGAATGATCATACACACTTTATAAATCTTTGATCAAACATTTATACTTACATAAACCTATGAACTCACCAACTTTATGTTGACACTTTTAAGCATGTATTTCTCAGGTGAATAGGATGCTTGACATATCTGATGTGCATTGGAGTCCAAATTTTACAAAGATTACATTCATGGATTTCTACAATCAAATCTCGTTGTCTTTTTTTCAGTCTTTCATTATGATGCAACTTTGGGCAAATGTTATAACAAGTTTAATTTAAATTAAATCAACGAGATTACTTTTCAAACGACTCGTTTAGAGGTCGTTCTCTCATATCTTGTGCAATTGTATTATGAAGTAACGCTCTCGGACATGTTTTCGTTGCGACCCATTTTGGGGGTGTTACAGATTGGTATTCAGAGCCAAGGTTATAGAGAATTAGGTTGCATATATTACCTAGACTATAACCGTTTTCACAAACATTGCATCACGTCAAACTTTTTCATGCGCATACACACTACTTGCTTACATGACATAGATATATACCTATCTTGCGTATATTTTACATTTATATAAAAGTTATTTTTATAAATAATAGAACTTTCCCTAAAACATTGTAAGTGACACAATGGTCTCGTTTATTTCTAAGACATTATGAGTTGCACAATGGTCTCTAAACTTTTCCTCAGGACATTGTAAGTGAAACAATGGTCTCTAACCGTTTCTCAAGACATCGTGAGTGATACGATGATCTTTAAAACTTTTTATGAATTTACATAATATTATTTTACATAACATCAAAACTTGTCACAGTCTGCTGACCTTACGTTAATTTACTATCCGGCTCCGAGTTTGAACACTCACCTCATACTGTTAAAATACATGCGTCGTCATGTAACCCCCGCATAGAAACGCCGGCTAATTTGAACGCGACTAGTAACTTGTCACCTCGTAACTTGCCGTCCTAGAACACCTACTTTTGGAACACGGCTCATTAACGTCTCATTCCTTTCTCTTTACTTCTTGTAATTTTGAAAAATTGCATCATCAAGAAGACAACTTCAAAGTTCGGCAGCTATCAACGACTCATAACCCAACGTATTGCTAACATGCTCTTTCGCCTTAAGCGGAACGAGATCAGAGATGCCGAGAACGAATCACGCATAAAGACCCTCGAGACAGACCACACTAATGAAGGTCACACCTTCCGACAAGAACATCATTGGGTACGACACAACTAGATGTCCCACTCCGGAGAGAGAGAGAGAGTCTCGATCCCTGATGTGTTGTCGTTGTATGGTATATTTATAATGATTCAAGTTTTACATTTATATTTTGCCGACTAAACCAAAAACAACACTTTAACTGGCAGTGTACCCGATCGGTAGTAGTTTCGTGGTAAGTAGGGTGTCGAACACTTGAAGCGAGGTTAAATCTATCAATTTAATTAATATCTTGGTTATCTAATCTATGTTAATTCTATTCTATTCTAAACCTATGTCAGTCCTAATCATAATTCTAACGAGAAAAGGGGGTTTTCAGCCTGAGAGACTGGCACGGTTTGGTTGGTGACTACAATCAATTCAAAGCACTTTAACCAACTCAAGCAAATTAACAAAAGATAAAAAAGCGGTCGAGCCAAATAAAAGAAAACAGTATTAACCACTATTCATCCGATTAGAAAGTTAGTTTGTTTATTAAGTGCAATGATTTCTTCTCTCGAGGTGGTATATCATTCTTAAGACTTAGGCGTTACATCATCCTAAGACCTAGACACATTAATTCTGTCACAATTAAAGCATCCGCATAAAGCATCCTTATTTGCTGATTATAATCTATCTTAGGGATTAAAGCAATGGTGATCTTGTTAAACCCTAGCTCATAGAGACTTTACCCACTTACCGCTTAATGG
>BQNB010003477.1:0-40682 GCA_026074375.1 Tanacetum coccineum | reverse complement strand
ATAACTTGTATTCAACTATTACATTACAAATACTATGAATTTTACTCAACCGTTGTGTTGACCCTTTTAGCATGCTTATCTCAGGTAATTAAGCAAACTATGGCACGGAGTGGCATTAGACTTGAAGACGTCCAAACCTGTTATCATTCAAATTTATGTTTTGAAATGTATTTTGGGACCTCTATTTGTAAAAACTCTGATGAATAATGAATCATAACTTATCTTTTAAAAACGTCTCTTTTGAGTCGTTTTCTATTATTGTGACTATGATTCAAGAAGTAATACCCCAAATTACCTTCCGCTGCTATATGTCAAATGTTGCGGTGTTACAGCATCGGGCTGCCTTTCTGGTCCCAGGGCTACCCAAACCCAATCATCTCCTATCTCCATACAGATGTTGAGCTTAACAAGCTCGCCCATGTCATTCAACAAAAACTTACGGGACATAACTAATAATCCTCTCAACCCATCATCACTCACCAGACCAAAGTGATGAGCAAGACGCCCAATAAAATGTCCTCCTGATAACCTGGCACCGCTCTTCCTCCCCTCAGCATGCCTGAACAAGTACTGTGCTAAAAGATACGAGATGTTAGCTGCCCCTTGATCCCTATTACGTAGATAGAATAGGTCAGTGGCAGTCACCTTTTCAGGTGTCTGCCCCTCCTAGAAATGCTGTATGAGATCAATCAGTGGCACAGTTGATGACATCAAATGACGTCACATTTATACCATCATTTATCCCAAATAAACTAACCACTTTTGTATAATTATTGCAAGAATTTGTACTTAATTGCTTAAAAGTGTTATTTTTAGTAATTGAGGAGTGATTTGTGAAGATATGCTAAAAGGCGCATATTTTGGAGCTAAAACGAAGACATTTGAAGATTACTCATTTCTGACCAATACGCCGTATCCAAGAAAAGAGATACGACGTATCAGCGCCAACTCTTCACAAGAAAACGCGTATTCACAATTCCCAATATGGCGTATCCACCTTCTGCCATACGCCGTATTCATGAAGATAACTATTCAGAGATACGAAGATATTATTATTTTGGGAATGTATATTATATTGATCATAAACTTTGCGCGCACTCCAAGGGATACACCCCAATACATCATATTGACATAGCCCAATACGGCGTATCCAGCCTTTTATAGAGACTATAAATAAAAGACTCAAAAATGAGTTTTCAGTGTGCAAAAGCATATTCTTCATACCATACACATAAAAGACGATTTTCTAAAGAGAAGAAGAGCAACAAAGGTCAAGAATCAATCACGATTCCATAGAAGACCCTTGTAATTCCAATACTCTTGTAATCATTTAATTTTTGGTATTGTTCGGTAAAACGTTTAGTTTACCTTGGTTAATTTATCATGCTTGTATAATTACAATGGTTATGGGATAATACCCTTGGGTATTATCCATCTTAATGAAGATTTAATGTTTGGTTTTTTTAAAATCGATTTTCTTAATTTATCGTTGAAAGTTTTATTATGTTTATCACATGATACTTTTCTACGTGTTTGAATATGCGCTCTATCATTCAACTGGGTCTAGTTACGCCTAACAAGCGAGCTAGATACTGGGATAGCTCTCCATACCGTGTTTTATATTACAGGACCAATAGGATCCCAAATAACGTTCTGTCTTTGTCTTTAAATTAAGAGCTTAATTGGATCGGCAGGTGACCCATAATGTTTCAACAAGTATGTTCTTGATTAATTAATAAAGATTTGAATAGTGGACTACCAGTATATAATATACCGTCAAACAGTAAGTGGGTAAAGTCCCGATGGGCTAGGGTTTATCAAGATCACCATTGATATAATCCCTAGATAGATTATAATTAAACTAAAGGATGTTTTATGCGTATACATTAATTATGATAGGATTCAACATATCTAGGTCTTAGGATGATGTCCCGCCTAAGTCTTAAGAATGATATGCCGCTTCGAGATAAGAATTCATTACACTAAATAAATAAACCGGCATTTAATCAGATTTAATATGGCTAATATAGTTTTCTATTATTTTACTTGTACCGCTCTTTTATCTTCTGATTGTTTTCTTGCATGTTATTGTGTTTAGAATTGATTATTGTCACCATAAAACCTATGCTAGTCTCTCAGGCTAAAAACCTCCCATATCCGTTAGAAGCGTATATAGCATAGGTTTAACAAGTAATTAGGATTAACTTAATTAGAGTAATTAGAATACTAGTAGAATATAAGGTTAACGACCTTGCTCTTAGTGTTCGACACCATACTTACCACGAAATTCCACCCGATCGGGTACACTGCCTGTTAAAGTGTTGTTTTAGGATAATTCGGCTAAATAAAAATTTAAAACTTGGTAATTAATAAATTGACCCTACACGACAGTACATCAAGTTTTTGACGCCATTGCCGGGGAGTGAGAAAGTTTAACCTTTAATTTTATTAGTATTTCTAACCATTAGTTTAAAATAATTTAATTAGTGTAATTTAATTATGTTTGTATTTAATTTAATTCCACGATTTAATTGTATTCTGTTCTGGTGATACGGCGTATTCACCAGTTGAATACGACGTATCTAACTTTTTAACCAGATGCAACGTATTCAAATCTAAACCTTCATACGACGTATTCAGTTTACTGAATACAACGTATTTGTCTATTTGACCGTTTTCTTTCCTAGCAAATTTATTACAGGTTAAAATGGACGACCCCAACATTACTATGAAAGAGTATATTAGGCTTGAGGGAGAAAAAGCTCGTAAGCGTAGTATAACTAGGAAACTACTATGTATGGTATGATCTGGTATGTATAGTCTTTAATGACGCATTAACATCTGAAGTAACGCTCTCCTGTGAACCTACGATAAGTCCTCTTAACAACCATAAAATTAACTTTAGAACATCATTTGACGAATCTGACGATGAAGATTACACGGTAATTTATGATGAAAATTCATTTTCCTATAAAATAATTTCTGTCAACAATTTGAAAATGGACTCTAAAAATGATAATGATAAAGTCAATATGACTTCGTTTTCGACTCCCGAGCCTGAGGTCAGTTATTCTAATGATTTAGACTTCTTTAAAGATTTTGAAAATAAATTTCCAGCCATTGTTTACAATGATGCTCTAACGTCTAAATTAGATTTCTTTACTGAACCTACTATAAGTTCTCAACATATCGATGAATTTAATTTCAAAGATAAAACATCATTATCCGAATGTGATGAAGAGGAACAAAATGTTTTATACTTTAATGATTTATTTCCTTTTAACCTGATTTATCCCGATTATTTAAAATTGGATACGGACAATGGTAATGATGAAATTGATATTGAGCAACCTTTAGGGGATATGTCTGTCATACCATTACCTAATGTAATAAATGTCAATGCACAAGGGTCAAATAAGCTTTTAGAAACAAGTCATGATACATCTACTAAATTTTTCAAAACTGAAACTTTTATCAAGAAACTAAATGTTAATATCATGACTTGTAATCTTCTTAAAAACGGGATGCTAATAAATCTTTTCAAGAATTTGTATGTGCCATTTGGCATCCCGTTCGACCCCAAATTGTTTTTAAGGATATAATTAAATTGGGGCAAGTCTAACTTAAAGACTTTTCTATAAACAAAAGTGCTTTTCGAGAGACAACCCAGAATGTATTTTCAATTTTTTGATCGAGTCTGTCTTCCCAGACTGTCTATACGGCGTAT
Organism: Tanacetum coccineum; assembly: GCA_026074375.1. Lineage (NCBI taxonomy): Eukaryota > Viridiplantae > Streptophyta > Magnoliopsida > Asterales > Asteraceae > Tanacetum > Tanacetum coccineum. The sequence goes on along the minus strand of BQNB010003477.1, from coordinate 36,955 downwards.
CCAAACCCCATGGATACGGCGTATTTACTATCTGGACGTTATCCTGTCTTTATTTTTCAGCACAGTCTATAGGACGTATTCGTTAAACGAATACAACGTATTCGATACAGGTATCAATACGGCGTATCCTAGGGTATGGATACAGCGTATCGACTTCCTGTACAGTTTTAGGTATTTGTTTTGAGTTTAACCAAACAAATACACGGAGATAGAATTGCATTTGTTTTCTAAGAATTTATACAGGACCTCGTGAAAGAAAATAGACGAATGTTGGTGAAGAATTTACAAATCTGGAAATCTTGAAGTGTTGGAGTCTTGAAACCTCAAGACGTCTGTTCAACACAAATTCTTGCTCAATAAACTCAACATGGAGAATCTACAGAGCAATATATCAGGGGAGTTACTCGTTCTAATTGTATTTCTCATATTCTTTATTTGTTTTCTCTATACAACGAGGACGTTGTATAATCTAAGTGGGGGATGGAGAATTCGAACGCCTACTTGTCCTTTCTTTTACAAATAACATGCTAATGTGCTTAAATTATGCCAAATTTAAATTTTTTACTAGCATAACTTTTGTAAAATTTACTAGTTACCTGACCTCGCGCACTATAACCCTTAGTGCCAATCTGGGAGAATTAAGCCTATTCCGTTTCCAAACATTTACTAAAAATTCCACAAAATATTAAGTGTGTCGGTGATGTAGTGGACTTTAGAACTTGGCCTGGTATATCACTCGAGACCACAACAATAAGTACTATGGATTTAGATGGAGAAACATTGTTAATTGGTAAATTTCTAGGAATACACCAAAAAGCCTATATGTTGTAAAATTAACTAACTATACTGGTTAGTTAAATCATGTGTAACCCTTTGCTTACTCTCAATTTAAGAGTTAGATCCCCTAGAAAAACCTGTTGAGCCATTCCTGTCTTTTTCACACCATATGTCTTTTTCGTTACACCTATACACCTTAGCCTACCATGTAGATTAAGCCTACTTAATCAAAGTTGCTAGTTGCTTTTGTGTAAAGTTTTGTATTTCATGTGTCAAAGTGAAATTTTCCATCTCTGTTATGGTCAAGAAATTGCACAATGCAATGGGAAAATATGTAGCTCGTGTATTTTGCTACTTTCGCGATTATGTATTATGTCCTTGATTAAAAAACAAAGCCTTATTAGGAGGAGGATAACGAGTCATGCCGACCCACTGTATGGTACTACATTGAATTATATTGACTTGGCAAAACACCTCTAGAACCGAAGACGAATCAAGATGTTATTTTTGACGCTGGAACTTTTGTCAATGACCTGTACTGTTTAAAAACCAAGTTTGAAGATTGTTATATGTTGATAATTTTTCTTGCTAATTGGTTTAAAATGTTAAGCTGAATTAATCCCTTCCTTGTCTGATAATTTAATAACACCTACAAAAGCTTTTATTATTCTATAATTAAGGACAAGGACGATCATGAAGGGAAGAGTCCAGCCGGAGCTCTGATAGATATACATGTTTTCGTCAGAAAATTTTCTATTCTTACAGGTTTTATCATCATTGACGATGAAGATGTAGACAGGTTGTTCCACTCGGCGCCCCCCCCCCCCCCCCCCCCCCCCCCCCCCCCCCCCCCCCCCCATGCCATTCTTCATGAAATACGTGTCATGCCAAATGAAATTCGCTCACGGGGATAAGTGTGAGCGAATGATGAAGAATGAAGAGGAAAGGAACAAGTCAAACTTAACGACTGGCTGAAACAAAAGTGCTTCCCGGGAGATAACCCATTCGTTTTTAAATTGTTCGTTTCATTTTTTAATTGTTTGCACGAGCCTGTCTTCCCAGGTCACTCTCCATACGACGCTATCGATACCCCTTGGATACGGCGTATGGGATGATTGTACTGGACGTTATCTGTTGTAATTTAATTTCCTAGTACTTGACAAAATTATTTTAAATTATTTTTTACAGGAACCATATGGCGTATCCTTGGGTTTGGGATACGATGTATTGATCCCTGTACAGCATGTGTGTTTAATTGTTTTCATGCATTGCAACCATTGTATAACCGAGATAGGAATTGTACTTTTGTCTTCTAAACTTTTTATGCAGGACCTTGCTATAAGGAAAATCGACGATATGGTATACTCTGAAAAAGACGTGTGTTGAACTCATACGAGTATTCTGAAGCCTCATCAACATACTTTTGCTCAAGAAGAACTCTAATTGGGAATCATCCCTCAGCAAACATAACAGGGGTGGAGTTCCTTGTTCTAATTCTATTTCTATTTTCTTTAATTGTTTTATCTATACAACGAGGACGTTGTATAATTTAAGTGGGAGGATGGAGAATTAGAATGCCTACTTGTCCTTTATTTTACAAATAATATGCTATATGCTTAAATTATCGCCCAAATTTAATTTTTTTTTCAAGCATAAACATGACCTCGTGCACTATAACCCTTAATACCAAATTGTGAGAATTAAGCCTATTCCGTTTCCAAACGTTTACTAAAAATTCATCCAAAAAATTATGAGTGTGACCGGTGCTATAGTGGACTGTTTATGAACTTGGCTTGGTTCTATACCTCGGGGGACCTCAACGATGTTGTACTATGACTTGCATAGAGATAAATTTTTTTAATGGTAAAATTTCTAGGAATACACCAAAAAGCTAAAATGTTATTAAAATTAACTAACTATCACTGGTTAGCTTAAACCCCGTGTAACCCTTTTTGAATTACTCTCATATAAGAGTAGATCCCATAAAAAAAACTGTTGAGCTCATTCTTGTCTTTTTACATCATATGTTTATTTCGTTACTCCTTTACACCTTAGCCTTACCCTTATAGATTAAGCCTACTTAATCAAAGTTGCTAGTTGTTTTTGTGTAAAGTCTTGTATTTCCTGTGTCAAAGTGAAAATTTTCTATCTTCGGTTAGGTCGAAATAATTGCACAATTGCAATGGAAAATATGTCGCTCGTGTTTTTTGCTACTTTCGCACGGATGAATTATATTATTGTCCGAAGATGAAGTTGTGTTTAAGGAAAAAAATGATCCGGAATTTATGAATTATTAATTGTGATGAAGCTGAATTGCACACGAGGTTTATCTTATTAAAAAAAAATGGAAGGAAAATAAAAGAAAGAAAAAAAAAGATAAAAAAGAAAAAGAAAAAAAAAAGAAAAAAAAAAAAAAAAAAAAAAAAAAAGAAGGTGGAAAGGAAAAAAAAAAAAAGAGAAAAAAAAAAAGGAGTAAAAAAAAAAAAAAAATAAAAAAAAAAAGGAGAAAAAAAAAAAGAAAAGGAAAAAAAAAAAAAAAAAAAAAAAAAAAAAAAAAAAAAAAAAGGAAAAAAAAAACCTAAAAAAAAAAAAAAGTAGAAAAAAAAAAAAAAAAAAAAAGAAAAAAAAAAAAAAAAGGAAAAAAAAAAAAAAGAAGAAAAAAAAAAAAAAAAAAAAAAAAAAAATTAAGAAAAAAAAAAAAAAAAAGAAAAAGGAAAAAAAAAAAAAAAAAATAAGTATAAAAAAAAAACAAAAAAAAAAAAAACGAAAAGAAGAAAAAAAAAAAAAAAAGAAAAAAAAGAAAAAAAAAAAAAAAAATTAAACAAGAAATAAAAGAAAAATAAAAAAAAAAAAAAAGAGAAAAAAAAAAAAAAAAAAAAAAAATAAAAAGATAAAAAAAAAAAAATAAAAAAAACAAAAAAAAAGAGAAAGAACAAAAAAAACACAAAAAAAAGAAAAAAAAAAAAAAAAAAACGGAAAAGAAAAAAAAAGTGTGAAAAAAAAAAAAAAAGAAAAAAAACAAACTCCAAAAAAAAAAAAAAAAAAAAAAAAAAAAAGAAAAAAAGAAGAAAAAAAAAAAACAGAAACCAAACTAGTAAAAAAAAAAAAAAAGGGAAAAAGAGGGAAAAAAAACAAATAGAAAATGCATCAAAATAAGGATGTTTGTTTGTCTTGTTCGTTTTATAATTCAACAGATCTATAGTTTTGTAAATAATGTGGTTGATATCACCACTTTTGTAGAGTATGTACTTTGGGTTGTTTGGAACGTTGAACGTATGGAACGCCTAACTTTTGGTTGTCTTTGTCATTTATGATCGTGGCGTTTGTTTATATTTCGGCCTCCCCACTATGTCTAACCTCTACCCACGACCACTCCCCCACAACTACTCTCACTACCTCTGTGATCATGGAACGGTCTGGAAAAGTTACATAGCAATACATTATTTGTTAAAAGCTTAATCTTATTTGTTTTGCTGAATTTTACTTAACTCTAATTTGCTTCCCTTTCCTAACGCAATTAAACCTTAGGTTTTACTCAAACGAGTTGAGATCGAGTCCATGCATGTCTATTCTATCGTTCTCGGCATGTATTCATGATTCAACAGCTCACCTTGCTTGGTTTATTACTTGTGGTGAAAAGTAGAAGATCCATACCCATATATTGTTCTTCATCCGAAACCCTTGTTTTAAACTCGAATAAGTATGTGATCGGGACACAATGTTTATTTCTATCATTACGTGCCGTGTTTGTGTGCTTCAACTGCTCTTGTGTGGCTGGTACTTACTGGTACCCTCGGTGAAATAATTGTTAGATAATGATACCCCTTATGCCCCTTATAATAAAAACCCTAATTTACCTTTGACCAGTTTCTCCTTAGATCTAGTGGTGTGGACGATGTGGATCTTGCCAAGCATTTGATTTGTAAGCTAATCATGACATGAGAAAATGCAGCGTACCATTAAATTGTTACTCCCTAGTATTAGTTTAGTGATCTGAGTTGTTTTCATTCCATCTTTCATGAGGAGCTTGGTGTTGTACATGTGTTTAAAACGAAAGAGTGTTAAGCGGATAAATCCTTGACTCTGTTTAGGTTACTCATTTTTCATTATAATCTAGAGTTACTTGAGGACAAGTAGGATTCAAGTGGGGAGATATTTGATAACATCAAATAATGTCACATTTATACCATCATTTATCCCGAAAAGTTACCTATTTTTATATAATTATTGCAAAAAATTCTTGTACTTAGATACTTAATTTTAAAGTGTTATTTGCAGTAAATAGAGGAGTGATTATGAAGTCATGCTAATAGGCGCACTATTTTGGAGCTAAAACAAAGACATTTGAAGATTAGTCATTTATGACTAATACGCCGTATTCAGGAAAAGAGATACAACATATCAGCGCCAAGTCTTCACAAGAAAACGCGTATTCACAATTCCCAATATGGCGTATCCACCTTCTGCCATATGTCGTATCCATGAAGATAACTATTCAGAGATACGAAGATATTATTATTTTAGGAATGTATATTATGCTGATCATAAACTTTGCATAGCACTCAGACGATACACCCCAACACACCGTTTATTGGCCACTACCCAATACGGCGTATCTATCTTTTTAGGATCTTTAAATTAGAAGATTCAATAAACAAGTTTTTCAGAGAGCCAAAATCATATTCTTCATACCTATACTCATAAAAGATGATTTTTGATGAACAGAAGAGCTACCAAAGGTCAAGCTCGATCACGATTCCATTAGAAGAAAAGTTGTAATTTCCTATACTCTTGTAATCATTTAAATATTGTATAGTTCGGTAAACGTTTGTTTACTCACTTGGTTATTTGATTCCAGCTTGTATAATTACGAATGTTTACTGGGCTAATACCCTGGGTATTAACACATCTATAAAGATATTAATGTTTGGTTGGTTTACAATAGATTTACTTTATTTATTCGTTAAGAGTTTAATTATGTTATCAAATGATTCATGTGTTTACGTGTTTGAATACGCGACCTATCATTTCATCTGGATCTAGTTATGCTAACAATGTGAGATCTGATACTAGGAGAACTCTCCATATGTGTTTTTTATTACTGAACAAATAGGATCGCAAAGTTAGGTTCTGTACTTTGTCTTTAATATTAAGAGCTTAGTTGGACCGGCTGGTGACCCGTAATGTTTCAACAAGTATGTTCTTGATTAATTGATAAAGATTTGAATAGTGGACTACTAGTATATAAAATACCGTCAAACAGTAAGTGGGTAAAGTCTGACGATGGCTTGGGTTTTTTTGACAAGTTCAGCATTGCTCCTAATCCTAGATAGGATTATAATTAAACTAAATGGCCCCAACTTTGCTTTATGGGATGCTGTTTAATTGTGACAGTATTAACGTGTCTAAAGTTTAGGATGGATGTCCCGGCACAGTCTAAAGAAATGAATTATGCCGCTTCGAGATAAGAAATCTGTGCATAAATTAAACAAACTAGCATTTATACGGATTTAAGTGATGGCTAATACAATTTTCTATGATTTGGCTTATTGTTTGTACGCTCTTTTATCTTTTTTTGATTGTTTTCTTGCATGTTTATTGTGTTTAGGAATTGATATTGTCACCATAAAAACTGGTGCCAGTCTCTCAGGCTGAAAATCCCCCATCATCGTTAGAAGTCGTACACTAGCATAGGTTTAAGGAAGTTAAAAACTAGTAATTAGAATTAATTACTTAGAGTTATTAAATCTGATAATTATAAGGTTGACGACTCGCTCCTTAGTGTTGACACCTACTTACTCCACAAATACTCCACCCGTTCGGGGTTACATGCCCATTAAGTGTTTGTTTTAGGATAAGTCGGCTAAATATAAATGTAAAACTTGGTAATTAATAAATTGACCCTACATGACAGTACATCAGTCATTTATAACACATATATATCTATCATCTAGAATTTTTGTGGTTGTTTGTTTTTTATTGTCATGATTGTATCACTTTACGACAATAAACAATTCTTTTATATATATTTTCTTTATCAGCATTAGTTTCTTATTGTCATTAATATGTGTTTCTTGATTCTTAAAACTTCAAAAGATTATTTTATGTTGCATTAGAAATTCGACCATTAAAAGATCAAACCACGATAAACGAAATAAAAAACTGAAAAAGCTGATTAACCAAACCAAAATAAACTAATTAAAACCAAAACAACCGAACCTATAATAAACCGAAGCCGAACAGTTTCTAAAAGGTAAAAACTAAATATTTTTGGTTCAATTTCGGTTTTAACAAACCAAACCAAACCGAACCATACTCACCCTTATTATTATGCACTTCAACCCGTATGTTTGAGTGTTTGACCCATGGGGCTCCAAGTAAGATTAGTTGAGTGGTTAGACGAACAAACTTTGGATGACATGACATATATAGCCAATGTTTATGGGAAACAATCACAACTCTTTTTCATTTCATTTCATTTCACTCTCCCTCGTCTTCTCTGCCCTCACCATCACCTCTTATACCTTCATCACTTCATTTCTAATTCACACACCTTCAAACACACACTAACACACAATGAACTTCCGTATCTCTTATAATATAAAGTCCTCTATTTCTCTCCCTCTCATCATCATCAATCTCAGGCAAGAAATTCCAACCCTGATTCGCATCACCCGCCGTGTCATTCACGCGCCGAAGTACCAAAAACGTAACCGTCCATGCTAAAATAAGGGAGATCTTCATGCCGGTATTAAGTTCAACCATGACAGAAGTTGGATCGTGTCATGGAAACATTTCAAGATATAGGGTGGATGTTTTTATCCAAAGGTCAGAGTCTGTTGTTGTTGTTTGGGTATGATATAGCTTGATATAGAAGTTGAAAAACTTTTTATGATAGGATTATCGGCATGCTATTGTTGTCCAAGCTGGTGTAGTTGCCCCTGTTGGTGTGCTAACCTATTGACTTTTAGCTCCAAAACCAAAGCCGAATGTGGTATAAGGAAGCTACCCAAGTCAAAGCCGTACTTGAATGAACCAGTAGGATTCAATGTGGGGTGATATTTGATGACATCAAATAACCCCTTTCATTTATACTATCATTTATCCCGAAATAAGTTACCTAACTTTATATTATAATTATTGCAATAAAATTGTACTTAATTGCTTTAAAGGTGTTTATTTTAGTAATTATGGTGTGATTTGTGAAAAGACAAGCTAAAAGAGGCGCATATTTTGGTGCTAAACGAAGATATTCACGCCGTTATCCATAATAAAAAGAGATACGGCGGTATCAGCGGCAATGCTGTCTTCCATGTAAATGCGTACAACCATTCCCAAGAAGACGTATCACTCTTCTTACAATCGTCGATCCAGCTGGAAAGACATTCAAAGATACAAATGATATTTATATTTTGGGATCCCATGAATTATTTGTATTTATATAAAACTTACACGCACTCCAAGGAGAAAACAACCAATAGCCGTATTGCCTAGTTCAATACGGCGTTATCAGTCTTTTGCAAGACTCTATAAATTAGAACGACTCAAAAATGAGTTTTTTAGTGTGCAAACTCATATTCTCCTTATACCATACACATAAAAGGACTATTTTCTAAGAATAGCTGAGCAACCTAAAGGGCAAGCATGATCACGCATTTCTAGAGATACCGTTTGTAATTCCTATTACTCTTGTAATATTTAATTTTTGGTATTGTTACGTAAAAAAACATTTAGTTTACCTTGGTATTTGATCCACGCTTGTATAACTTTAACAATGGTTATGGGGCTAATTACTAGGGTATTAAGCATATTAAATAATGATTTAATGTTTAATTTGTTTTAATCGTATTTTTAATTTTATCGTTCTGAAGTTTAATTATGTTTATCACAGATACTTGTCTAGTGGTTTGAATATGCGATCTCATCATTCAACCTGGGTCTAGTTACGCTAACACAGTGAGCTAGATACGGGGTTTAGCTCTTCTCACATATCATGTTTTATATTATGCGATTAATAGGATCATAAATAATGTTCTGTCTTTGTCTTTAAATTAAGAGCTTAGTTGGACCGGTAGGTGACCCATAATGTTTCAACAAGTATGTTCTTAATTAATTGATAAAGATTTGAATAGTGGACTACCAGTATATACAATACCATCAAACAGTAAGTGGGTAAAGTCCTGACGGGCTAGGGTTTATCAAGATCATCATTGCTATAATCCCTAAATAGATTATAATTAAACTAAAGGATGCTTTATTCGGATACATTAATCATGACAGGATTTATCATGTCTAGGTCTTAGGATGATGTCCCACCTAATTCTTAAGAATGATATGCCGCTTCGAGATAAGAAATCATTGCACTAAATAAACAAACCAGCATTTAATCGGATTTAATATGGCTAATATAGTTTTCTATTATTTGTCTTGTACCGCTCTTTTATCTTTTGATTGTTTTCTTGCATGTTTATTGTGTTTAGAAATGATTATTATCACCATAAAATCTGTGTCAGTCTCTCAGGCTAAAAACCTCCCATATCCGTTAGAAGCGTATATAGCATAGGTTTAACAAGTAATTAGGATTAAATTAATTAGAGTAATTAAAATACCATGAAACTCCACACGATCGGGTACACTTCCCGTTAAAGTGTTGTGTTAGGATAAGTTGGCTAAATATAAATTTAAAACTTGGTAATCAATAAATTGACCTTACACGATAGCACATCAACAGCCTATGAACCGGATCTCTAATGTAAGTATAAGAGGGAGCGCCTCCCAAAAAGTCCCTGCCAAATAAAATCTCAACCAAGTAATCACTAAGATCCCCCTTATCGGGGATCACTCTCTCACTCCCTAACCAGCATCCTCTGAATCCGTCCTCTGCCATCTCCTCGGCAGTATGCAAACCTAGAGAGCTAGAATAAACTGTCTCCAAGTCATACTACGCCTAGCACCTCCCAACTGAAAACATAAAGTACCAACCGCATCTAACCCCATCTCATCCCCGATCCTACAAGTGTTGTTGAACTCGAGTAAAAACTCATGAACTAAAGGTGCTCGGATCTCAAAGAACCTCCTCCAAGCGTGACTCACAAATACCTCCTGCCCATCATCGCCAGTATATACCATCCTCATCCTCTCGGATAAATCATGTCTCATATCCGGAGTCAATCCATCAAAATCTAGTATGTGTACTCGATTAACCTGCCTACCAAATATTATCTCAAGCCTCTACTCAACATCGTGCACTATCTCCTCGGTGTATCCCTCTACCTGATAACGAAGCCATAGGTGTCTCTGATCATGAGGTAGTAGAGGTGCCATAACTGCAAAATCAACAAGATTAATACAAAGATTATAAATGTTAAACATTATGTTCTGAGGGTAGATACGCCGTATTCAAAAATCGATACACCGTATAAAGATCAGTATTCTATACGCCGTATAGATTAATACGACGTATGGGAATCAAAATGCAGGATCATTATCAGATCAATACGCCATATTTGTTTTACTGAATACGTCGTATTGAGGTTTTAGATTTTGGATAGGATTGATTCAATATGTCGTATCCATGTTTAGTGGATATGGCGTATTGCTCTGCAGTTAAAAATGAAAAGGGGTATCCCTTTTTACCCATTTTGACCCATTAAATCAAAACTATAATACTAGTGATATCTTCTAAGAGTGTAAAGGGAACCTATCAAGGGTTCTATGGCATAACACCTAATTCCCAAAAATCAAACCCTAACCCTAATTGAATTTGAAAAACGAAATGAAAGTAGGGTTTCTTACCTTGTGGTGATGAATCAAGAGAGATAAAAAACAAAGATGCAATGGATTGGATTCTCCAATAGTTTTTTCGCAGTTAAAAAATTTATGTGAGAGTGAAAAGAGTATGTGTAAAAAGCTCAATCCGGCATATCACTTGGGCTTTTATACCCAAACTCGATACGCCATATTGGTGTTTAAGAAATACGTCGTATTGGGCGAATTTATTGACTTAGTCAACACAAGTTAAAAATAGTGGATACGCCGTATAGGTGTTAACCTAATACGTCGTATCCGTTCTTGGAGACAATTTCCATAAATTAAGTAAAGAAAACGTACCTTGGCCTCCCCAACATTCTTGTGTGAACGCCATCCTTATAATACCGTTTAGGGTCGAACGGAATGCCAAACGGCACATATAAATTCTTAATAAGATTGAGTAGCATCTCGTTGACAAGATAATTCCAAGCCACGATATTTACATTTATATTCATGACAAAACTTTTGATAAAGAAAACTTTATTGATTTTATCGTGACTTGCCTCCAGAAGTTTATTTGACCCTTGTGTATTTTCATTACCCCCCGAAGATTGTATCATATCGATTTCATTATCATCATTGTTTTTATCCGATTTTAGATCATCGAGATAAATTATGTAGAAAAGGAATAGATCATTAAAGTACAAAACGTTGTGTTCCTCTTCAACATATTCAGACAATGATGTTTCATCTTTCAAATCAAAATCATCGATATGTTGAAGGCATAAAGTGGGTTCAATTGAGAAATTTGATTTAGACGTTAGAGCATCATTGTAAACAATGGTTGGAAATTCATTCTCAAAATTTTAAAGAAGTCTAAATCATCAATACAACTGACCGAAGGCTCGGGTGATGGAAACAAAGGCATATTGACTTTTTCAATATCATTTTCCGAATCCGTTTTCACATCATTGGCAAAAATTATTTTATAAGAAAATGAGTTTTTATCAAAAACTACCGTGTAATCTTCATCATCAGATTCGTCAAACGATATTCTAAAGTCAATTTCATTATCATTAAGAGAACTTACCGTGGGTTCACAAGAGAGTGTTTCACTCGATGTCAAATTATCATTGAAGACTATAGCTGGGAATTCGGTTTCAACGGATCTGAGGTCGTGAACGTCTTCATCATACTAGATATTACCATACTTAGCAGTTTCCCAGTTAAACACTTTCCCACATTTTTGAGCTTTTCCTTCATCGAGCCTGATGTATTCTTCCATAGTAATGTTCGGGTCGTCCATCCTGTAATAAACTTACTAGGGCAAAAAACCATCAAATAACAAATACGTCGTATTCAGTAAACTGAACACGCCGTATTACACAAACACAATTAGCAAATAGACAGGAATATAAACTTATTCTAAACTACACTAATCCTAAGGGTTGGATCTAATCTAATGTTAAAAACCAAAATATCAAATAAAAATCAAGATTAATTTTCACTCCCCGGCAACGGCGCAAAAATTTGATGTGTCATTGTGTGGTGTTAATTTTATTATTTCAAGTTTTAAATTTATATTTTGCCGACTAAACCAAAAACAACACTTTAACGGGCAGTGTACCCAGTCAGTGGTAGTTTCGTGGTAAGTAGGGTGTCGATCACTAAGAGTGAGAAACATTTTCAATTTATTAATACTTTGGTTTTCTAATCTAAGTTAGACTAATCTATGCTAAACCTATGCTAAACCTATGTTAATCCTAAATCTAATAGATAAGGGGCTTTTCAGTTTGAGAGACTAGCACGGGGTTTTGCGGTTACTAAAACCAATTCAAGACAATAAAATGAACAGAAGATAAAAGAGCGGTTGAGCCAAATATAAGAAAACTGTATTAGCTATCATAATTTGATTAGAATGTTGGTTTGTTTATTTAGTGCAATCATTACTTATCTCGAGGCGGTATATCATTCTTAAGATTAAGGCATTACTTCTTCCCTAAACCTAGACACAAAGAATTATATCACAATTAAACACATCCGCATAAAGCATCCTTATTTGCTGATTATAATCTATCTTAGAGATTAAAGAAATGGTGATCTTGTTAAACCCTAGCTCATGGAGACTTTACCCACTTACTAGTTAATGGCTATTTATATACTAGTAGTCCACTGTCCGAGTCCTTATCAATGGAAAAAGAACCTACTCGTTGATCCCGAGGTCACCTGCTGGTCCAACTAAGCTCACTAAACTAAAGGAAAAGATAGGTCAATATTCATGATCCTATGATTCTAGATATATAAATTGCAATATAGAGAGCTATCCCGGACTCTTAGCCTACGCCCAAACAACACCAAAGTTGCCGCGCATTAAATATGTAGGACTAGACCCAGTTGAATAATAGGTTGCATACTTAAGCATGTAAATAAGTATATTAATACACATAAACAAGAAATCAATGATAAATTAAGAAATCAAGATAAACAAACCAAACATTCAGATCTTCATAATAATGGCTAATATCTGAAGGTATTAGCCTTCAAATGGAACAATAAATACAAAAGTAATAATCTAGCCAAGGTAAACTAACCGAGTTAACGAATTATACCAAAAACTGAACGATTACAAGAGTACAAGAAATTACACGTTGTCTCCTATGGAATTAATTGTGTTGCTCGACCTCTTCTGCTCTCTTTCTCCTTTAAAAATCGACTTTTATGGTTTAGTTATCGATTATATGATTTAGCACACCTAAAACTCGTTTTTGAATTTTCTATTTATAAGGTATGGAAAAAAGTCAATACGACGTATCGAGAGTCCTCGATATGGCGTATTAGGATTTCTTGGAGTAGGGACCATGTTTGATATCTACCAAAATATTTTATTTCCATATGGCTTGAATACGGCGTATTAGTCTTCCTGGATACGGCGTATTGGATCTTGTTTCCTTCGTGGTGTTTGGTGAAGTATAGGCACAGATACGTCGTATCTTCTTTGATGGATACGGTGTATTGGTTGTCAGAACTGTAATCTTAAAATATCTTTATTTAAGCTCCATAATGCGTGTCTTTTTGTTAACTTTCACCAAGTACTCCATAATTACTGCAATTCTCAAATACAAATGATTAAGTAACAATTCTTTGCAATAATTATATAAAATGAGTTATTTACATGGGATAAATGATGCTATAAAAGTGACGTTATTTGATGTCATCAGTTGGCAAATGGCATAATACTCCTGGTTTAAAGAGAGCGAACCGAGGAAAGCCCGATATCCCTTAGGAGTACAAAATCGGATGAACATAAGATAGAAGACATCCCGATTATGCGAGACTTTCCTAAAGACTTATTGGGATTATCCCCCCCCCCTCAACGACAAGTAGAATTTTGCATAGACTTATTCCTGAAGCGTCACCGATTGCTAAGTCTCCGTATCGATTAGCACCATTGAAAATGCAAGAGTTGGCAGAATACCTCCAAGAGCTGCAAGATAAGGGTTTGATTCAACCGAGTCACTCTCCATGGTGAGCACCTGTGTTGCTTGTCAAGAAGAAAGGTGGTTCATACCGAATGTGCATAAACTATCAAGAATTGAACAAGCTAACCATTAAGAACCGTTATCCTCTCCCCAGGATCAACGACTTGTTTGACCATTTGCAAGGTTCGCGTTATTTCTCTAAGATAGATCTTCATTCCGGATATCATCAATTAAGAGTGCACAAAGCAGATATTCCTAAGACCGCATTTAGAATGCGGTATAAACACTTTGAGTTTACGATTATGCCTTTGGGTTAACCAATGCACCAGCAATTTTCATAGACTTAATGAACCGAGTGTGCAAGCCGTATCTAGATAAGTTTTTCATAGTGTTTATTGATGATATCTTGATCTACTCGATGTCTAGGGAGGATCACGATGTTCATCTGAAGTTAGTTCTGGAGCTACTCAAAAAGGAGAAGTTGTTTGCCAAGTTTTCCAAGTGTAAATTCTTGTTACAAGAGGTACACTTCCTCGGGTACGTGATTAACAGCAATGGTATTCATGTGGACCGAAGTAAGATAGAAGCAATGAAGAATTGGAAAGCTCCTAAATCATCGTCAGAGATACGGTCATTTTTAGGATTGGCAGGTTACTACCGACGTTTTATCATGAATTTTTCTAAGATTGCTAAACCCCTCACTTCACTAACGCAGAAGAACCAGAAGTACGAGTGGGGCATGAAACAAGAAGAGGTTTTCAGACTTTGAAGGTTAATTTATGTAATGCTCCAATTTTGACACTTTTTAATGGACCATCCGACTTTGTGGTTTAGTGTGACGCGTCAAATTAAGGATTCGGGTGTGTGCTTATGCAAAGAGGTAAGGTGATATATGCATCTCGTCAACTGAAGATTATTGAGAAGAACTACACTACTCATGATTTAGAGCTGGGTGCGGTGGTGTTTGCTTTTCAAAATAGGAGGCATTATTTGTACGGAACAAAAAGTGTTATTTAAATGGATCATAAGAGTCTTCAACATATATTTGACCAAAAGGAGTTAAATATGCGCCAGAGATAATGGATTGAGTTGTTTAGTGATTATGATTGTGAGATTCGTTATCACCTAGGAAAGGCTAATGTAGTAGCATATGCGTTAAGTAGGAAATAAAACCAAGATGAGCGCGAGCAATGTCTATGACTATTCAGTCTGGTGTGAAGGATAAGATATTAGCAGCTCAAGGTGAGGCATCCAAGGTAAAGAACGCGCTAGTAGAAATGCTATGTGACCTGGACCAACAAGTGAAAAAGAAAGAAGATGGTGGTTTGTACTTTATGGACCGAATTTATGTTCCATTGATAGGAGGTGTAAGGACAGTAATTATGGATGAGGCTCATACAATATGGTACTATATTCATCTGGGAGCGGATAAAATGTACCATGACTTGAGAGACATGTATTGGTGGCCAGGTATAAAGAAGGATATAGCTACGTATGTTAGTAAGTGTTTGACATATTCAAAGGTAAATGCTGAACATCAAAGACCTTCAGGTTTGTTGCATCAGCCAGAGATACCTGAGTGGAAGTGGGAAAGAATAATTGTGGATTCCATTACGAAGTTGCCAAGATATAGTAGTGGGTATGACACGATTTGGGTAATAGTCGATAGACTAACTAAGTCAGCCCATTTCCTGGCTATACGAGAAGATTATAAGATGCAAAAGTTAGCAATGCTTTACATTGATGAGATAGTAGTAAGGCATGGAGTGCCTGTGTTAATCATCTCTGATCATGATAGGCAATTTACTTCGCAGTTTTGGCAAACCTTGCAAAAAGGTTTGGGAAGGTGATTGGGTATGAGTATGACCTATCATCCTTAAACTGATGGGCGGAGTGAGTGTACCATTCAGACTTTGGAGGATATGCTTAGAGCGTGTGTGATTGATTTTGGAGGTAGTTGGGATACTCATCTTCCTTTGGCTGAATTTTTCTATAATAATAGTTATCACTTGAGTATTTGATGTGCACCATTTGAGGCATTATAAAGATGGAAATGTAGGTCACCTGTTCTTTAGGCTGAAATTGAAGAGAGTTGATTAATTGGACTAGAAATGGTACAAGAAACTACTGATAAAGTGGTACAGATTAAGGGAAGGCTCAAGGCGGCTAGAGATCGTCAAAAGAGCTATGCGGATAATCGGCGTAAGTCATTAGAGTTTAAACTTGGTGATCAAGTGTCACCTTAGAAAGGTGTGGTGCGTTTTGGAAAGAAGGGCAAGTTAGCACCGAGGTATGTAGGACCATCTGATATCATTGAAAGGATTGGTCCTATAGCTTATCTTCTAAGATTACCTCATGAATTGAGTAGTGTACATGACACATTTCATGTGTCAAACTGGAAGAAGTGTTTGGCGGATGCAAACATGCATGTGCCATTAGAGGAACTTAAAGTAGACAAGATGTGAAGATCGTTGTAAGCTCAGTTTGTTTAGAACTTTAATCTAGGATGAACAATAACAAAGAACAATAGAATGCACAGTGGAATAAACATTAAGAACATTCTTTATTATTGCCTAAGAAGGTTTCATCATCATCTTCTATGATACAATGACTACTGCAAGCCCCAATCTTACTTGATCAATGGTAAGACACTGATCAATGGTAAGACAATTATATCAACAGGATCATACTAATGACCTTGGGGCTAAAACATATGCTAGCTGCGCCAGATAGACTTAATTTTCAAATGATCTAAAAAAAAAAGAACACCAAAAAAATAACAAATAATATCTTCCTGTGGAGTGGTAAACTCAGACCACGCATTTTACACCTTTGGCACACATCACATCACACTTTTTTGGAACACTCACTATCCGGATAACACGGGTTCGCTGTGCTGACTATACTTGAGTGATTAGGTTTTTCAAAGGAAACATAATTACAATTTGGAAACCTATTAATTTATCACGTAATCTTTGCCGATGCAAAACTCTATTTAATGGCATTATAACTTGATATTTATCGTTTTAAGCAAGTCATCAATTGAGTGATCTTGTTCCTTCTTTAAGGAGATCTTCTAAAATCTTCCATCATTTGAAGAATTCATCCTTTATCCTTTAAGTCCTTCATCTTTCATATGTTTTGTCTTATCAACTCAAATATAATTCCCAACAATCTTCCCCTAGTTGATAATGACAAAACCAAAATAAGCACGAACTTCCCCTAAAGCTAATATATATATGAAAGAATAAGGATCCATGCAATTCCACCAAGGATCTATAAGTTGCACATCTTCTTTGTAAATCTTCTTCCCCTTTTTGTCATAATCAAATAGGGGACTAAAGTATGCAACTTTGATTTTGACAACCACAAACCACTATCACACTTCTAATCCAGGGCCCCCTCTAAATCACCGCTAAATTACCCTCCATGACGCGCCTTAAGATAAATGAACTTGAGCACTACACCCCCCCCCCCCCCCCCCCCAACCCCCCCCCACCCACCCCCCCCCACACCCCCCCCATTAGAAAATCTAAATCTCTCGCAGTACTAATAATGGACCCCCTAAGCTATAGTAAAAACCGTCAGCAGCGTGGGAGCAGATGAAATGGGGTTAAACATTTTATACATTAAGGCTTTCCCCTGATAACCATTATGTTAACCATTTCTTGAATCTTCAATTCTGTATAGGCTCCTATGTAAGTGAATCACTGATGAAGAAAAACTAAGGTTATAAGAACTTGATGTTAGAAAGATGGAATAACCTAAACTTATGTCATTATGTCTGTGTACTATCCCCCCCCCGCCCCTGTTTGACGTACAAACTGATACCAAGATCTAAAATATAAGATATAAAACCCCCCCCCCCCCCCCCCCCCCAAACGAGATCCAAACCGCTGGACAATCCTCATCTTCTATGAGACACTAAGTACAACAACGTAACTCCTTAATGTGATAGCAAATGTGAGCATTGAGCACCATAAGTTTGTAAATCACACACCTTTGCTAGATTCGTCAAGTCTTCGTCACATCGTTTCTAAGCAAGAACAAGTTATCTTCAAAGTGTAACACCTACTTTTAGATATGATAAGAACACGAACTCAAACAATTCCACTTCAACTTCAAATAGGTCATAAACCATCCTCTTCGTAATCAATTAATCCAAGAAATATGAGCCTTTTTAAATCTTTAAGAACATTTAAACCATCAAAGAACCAAACAGTAGAATCAAAAACAAATAACCTTCAAAAACTGTTAGTTCTGTCCGAGATCCTTCTGTGTATGTGTTGTCTGATATCGGATTAAACTGGCAGTATTAACATTCTTCTTTGTTCGATATCTGACATCCCTAGCAGTATAAACAATAAGCCAATACTACAAAATTTCAACAAGCAATACTAACCTTTAACTGGCAGTATAAACTTTTTGAGCCCAATACTAGCAGTACTAAAAATCAAGTAGCAGTATTAACATACCATTGGAGCTCGAACAGTATTAACTACTACCAAAAAGCCTAGTAGTAGTAACTGTTTTATGCTAGCAGTAGAAATAGAAACATTTATAATTCGGGCAGCACTAAATCACCTTAGCAGCATTAAGTTTACGTGAGCAGCAGTACTAACAACATTGACAGTTTACCGAAAAGAAGACCGAATTTGATGCAAAGAAACCCTTAAATAATAACAATGATTTACAATCATATTGCATACCCATAACAGGTAGAGAGGGTGATTATAAACACTATTATATCAATTTATCTTCAAAACCCTATTAAGACTTTTACCCAAAACGATTTCTTGAAAATTAGGGTTTTAGGGTTTCTTCAAAAACCTTGTAGATCCTAGATCAAGAGCCAACCTGGATCTGATACCAATTGTAAAGATCGTTGTAAGCTTAGTTTGTTTAGAACTTTAATCTAGGATGAACAATAACAAAGAACAATAGAATGCACAGCGGAATAAACATTAAGAACATTCTTTATTATTTCCTAACAAGGTTTCATCATCATCTTCTATGATACAATGACTACTGCAAGCCCCAATCTTACTTGATCAATAGTATGATATTGATCAATGGTAAGACAGTTACATCAACATGATCATACTAATGACCTTGGGGCTAAAACATATGCTAGCATCTACATCTTCCTGTGGGACGTGTAAACCCAAACACACACATTAAACACCTTTGGCGCACACGCACACACTTTTTGGCACACTCAAACCTGATAACCTATATCTCTTTATATACTAGAGATATTAAGTTTTACAAAGGAAACATAATACAATTAGGAAACCTATTAAATTATCATTAATTCTTTCCTATCAACAATTAATAGCATTAATAACTTGTCTTTATCTTTTTAAGCAAGTCATCAATGTTGATCTTGTTTTCTTCTTTAAGGAGATCTTCTGAAATCTTCCATCATTTGAAGAATTCATCCTTTGTCCTTTAAGTCCTTCATCTTTCATATGTTTTGTCTTATCAACTCAAATATAATTCCCAACACAAGACTCTTCGTTTTGTTGAAGAACCTGCCGAGATTATAGAACGTGAAGTTAAGAGGTTGAAGCGTAGTAGGATCCCAATTGTTAAAGTTTGTTGGAACTCAAAGCGACTAAGTTTGCATGTGAACATGAGGATTATATGAAAGCTAAGTATCCAAAATTATTATATGAGCAAGTTATCGATGAAAGTATTAGCTAAATTTCAAGATGAAATTTCCCTAAGTGGGGAATACTGTGACAACCGTGATCAAATCAGGTTAGTTTCATCGTTAATGTTGACCTGATTAATTGTTATGTGATTTAAATTATGTGATATACGTGTTATGATATATGTGTGAGATTCTTGAAATGAGTGACTTAGTCATTTCATTTCGTTTATGATGGAGATTATGGAATAAATGTGGTTTAGTGGTTTCGTTATTTTTAGCGTTGGTATAATTAATGTTGCGTGCGTCGTTAAATTTCAATTCGAGTTAATTTATAATTGAGGTCCGTTGGTAGATTTAATAAATTAGTAATAATAATAATTAAGAAGAATGATTAGTATAATGAAGAAAATAAATTTCGTAAGTTATAATTGTTTTATTTTCTTAAATGTATAAGTAAATTGGTAAAAGAGTAATTTGACTTTAAATAAAATGCAGGTTTTAAGTAAATATATATTATAAAGTTTTTTTTAAAAATTAAAAAAAATATATGTGTGTATGGGTTGGGTCGGCTAGAAGAGAAAAAAAGAGAGGAAAAGAAGTATTTTTTTTAGTTTTCATACTTATCCTACAAGGAATCAAATTCCTACCTTATAAAAACTCACACAATGTTATTTTTTTTCTCTTGTGTGTGTCGACATCTATCTCAAGAACCCTAACCTCCATTAAAAAATTTAAATTCTTAAGAACAAGGTTTGATTTTCTTTTACAAATCTTAAATTAATTTAATCCTTATATTCTTAATCATACATATGTTTTACTTATCGTATTTTTTATGTAACTTTAAGTGATGGAAACATTAGAGTTTCTAAATCTCTATAATTAATCATGTATGAACTTAAAATCTTGATTTAGGGTTAGTTAGTAGGATGATCATGCGTTCGATTGGGTTTAGATTGTGTTAATTCAAAATTTCTGATGAGCATAATTTTAGGCCAGATTGATTGGTTCATAACTAGATGATAACAATGAGTTAGATCGTGTTTCTGGAGTTTAAAATTATCTACAAATAGTTTATTTTATAAAAAATTAGGCCTCGAGAGTTAAGGATAAGTATAAGTCAGTCAAAATATTCTTACAAAATTCATTGTCGAATCTAAGTTTTTTGGACATATTTGGGTCATGTTGGTGAAGTCAAAAACCCTATCAAATCTTCCTACAAAATTATGAAATTAAATCTAGAAGGGGTTTTGATGTGTCATTGTGTAGGTGTTATTTATGTATCAAGTTTGATAAGATCGTTTATAACCCATCTAGGATCGTTTTACAAATAACATCATAAACATGCAGCGGAACATAAAGAACAATGATGTTATTAAACAAGGTTTTCATCCTTAAACGTTTCCCTATTACCCCAACTATAACTTGGGGCTACACCAACTACTATGGTGTACTAACTAACTAACTAACTAACTCCGGTGTACACACACACCTTTACTTTAGTCGACTCTCATCAGTCGATGTTTCTATGGATGGATGTAAAACCTATGAGTCTATGTCTCTTTATATAATAGAGACCATAAGACGTTACAAAGGAATCCTAATAAAACACATTAATGACATTAATTATCATTATGACATTAATTATCATTAAAACACATTTATATATCATAATGTTGATTTTGTAACTTCCAATCATCATTAATGTTTTAGTCAAAGTCCAACATATCATATAAAGTCCTTCTTGTTTCATTTATCTTCATATAAGCATATGTAGTTTTGTAATCATCAAATCTCAGATCCCAACAAAGTTTTACTATTTATTTTATGTCGACTATACCTAAAAACAACACTTTAACAGGCAGTGTACCCGGTCGAGATGTAGCTTCGTTGGTAAGTATGGTGTTGATCACTAAGAGCGGGAGCGTTAATTACTAATTCTATCAGTATTTTAGTTATCTAAGTTAAACCTAAAACTAATGCAAAAAGGAGGGTTTCAGCCTAAGAGACTGGCATGGTTTTGTGTATCTAACCTAAGGTTTTGATGACAAGTAAAGCAATAAACACACACAAGAAGAGAAACAAATGATAGAGGAACAGTCAAGAACTAATGTAAGGAAAATGTATCTACCACGAATAATCTAATAAAACGCAGGTTTCTTTATTTAGTGCAATGATTGACTTATCTCGATGGGTATATCATTCCTAGACTTAGGCGGTACTTCTTCCTAAGACCTAGACATGCTAATCCTGTAACAATTAGACGCATCCGCATAAAGCAAGCATTTGGCAAATTGTCGAGCAATTAGCACCATCAGTTAGATCACATCACCTTTGCTAGAGTTGACAAGTCTTCGTCATCCGATTTAAGCACAAACAAGTTACTTTAAAGTCAGAGCCAGCAAAACTATACTTTAAGATATGATAAGACACGTACCTGTGAAACTCAACTACAATATCAAATAAGTGATAATCAATCATCTTCGTAATCACCTCTTCAAGTAATCTCCAAAAACGAGCCTTTTAAATGTTTAAGAACATTTAAAAATCAATCCGTTAACTTCCCCTTAAACGAAGCATTCGAGATCCAAATCCATCCAAAAACCAAAATTCATGTATTACCCGATATCTGATAAAGCAAGCAGTACGTTCGGAGATATCGGATAACACTAGCGGTACTTTCACAAATAACAGCGGTACTTTGATCTTTCAGCGAGCAGTACTTTAATATAGAGAGAAGTACCTTGAATAATGAATGAGAAGTACCTTCGAACAGTATTTTCATTTACCTCAACAGTACCTTCAAAAACTTCAGCAGTACTTTCAATATCCTTAGCAGTACCTTCATCAACCTGAGCAGTACCTTCATCAACCTTGTAGATCCTAGATCAAGAGCCCCATGGCTCTGATACCAATTGATAAGATCGTTTATAACCCATCTAGGATCGTTTTACAAATAACATCATAAACATGCAGCGGAACATAAAGAACAATGATGTTATTAAACAAGGTTTTCATCCTTAAACGTTTCCCTATTACCCCAACTATAACTTGGGGCTACACCAACTACTATGGTGTACTAACTAACTAACTAACTAACTCCGGTGTACACACACACCTTTACTTTAGTCGACTCTCATCAGTCGATGTTTCTATAGATGGATGTAAAACCTATGAGTCTATGTCTCTTTATATAATAGAGACCATAAGACGTTACAAAGGAATTCTAATAAAACACATTAATGACATTAATTATCATTATGACATTAATTATCATTAAAACACATTTATATATCATAATGTTAATTTTGTAACTTCCAATCATCATTAATGTTTTAGTCAAAGTCCAACATATCATATTAAGTCCTTCTTGTTTCATTTATCTTCATATAAGCATATGTAGTTTTGTAATCATCAAATCTCAGATCCCAACAAAGTTTTACTATTTATTTTATGTCGACTATACCTAAAAACAACACTTTAACAGGCAGTGTACCCGGTCGAGATGTAGCTTCGTTGGTAAGTATGGTGTTGATCACTAAGAGCGGGAGCGTTAATTACTAATTCTATCAGTATTTTAGTTATCTAAGTTAAACCTAAAACTAATGCAAAAAGGAGGGTTTCAGCCTAAGAGACTGGCATGGTTTTGTGTATCTAACCTAAGGTTTTGATGACAAGTAAAGCAATAAACACACACAAGAAGAGAAACAAATGATAGAGGAACAGTCAAGAACTAATGTAAGGAAAATGTATCTACCACGAATAATCTAATAAAACGCAGGTTTCTTTATTTAGTGCAATGATTGACTTATCTCGATGGGTATATCATTCCTAGACTTAGGCGGTACTTCTTCCTAAGACCTAGACATGCTAATCCTGTAACAATTAGACGCATCCGCATAAAGCAAGCATTTGATGATTATAATCTACCTTAGTAGATTAATAATGGTTCTCTTACTAAACCCTAGCTCATGGAGACTTTACCCACTTACTGCTTAACGGCTCTTTATATACTAGTAGTCCACTGTCCGAGTCCTTACCAATGGAATAAGAAAGTACTCATTGATACCGAGGTCACCTTATGGCTCAACTAAGCTCACTAAACAAAAGGCAAGGATAGGTCAATATTTGTGATCGTATGAATCTAGATATATAAATTGCAATATAGAGAGCTATCCCAGACTCTTAGCCTACACCCAAATAACACCGAAGTTGCAACGCATTAAATATGTAAGACTAGACCCAGTTGAATGATAGGTCGCATACTTAAGCACATAAACAAGCATAAATTGATAAACATAATCAACAATCAACAATAAATGAAGCAATCAAGATAAACAAACCAAACATTAGATCTTAATAAACATGACTAATACCTAAAGGTATTAGCCGAAAGTCATTGTAAAAATACACACGGTTTGATATATGAACGATTAAAATAAAGAAACCTTAATTGAACGCGTATTCGGTTGCGAAAAGATTACAAGAGTTTTCTTATGATCTTGAGGCTCTTTTCTGACCTTCTATGCTCCTTTATTTATCTCTTGGTCGACTTGGTGGTTTAGAGATTCACTTGCATACCTATAACTTGTAGCATTCTAAAGCTATGTCTATTACCAGTTAACAATATGGGAGTATTGTTAAGATAAGGTAAATGTGAGTGTTTGGTTGTATTTTGGAGAATATGTAAAGATGATTCTGTCAACTTCACATGTTGATCAATGTGGGTGAATATTGGATATCCTACCTGTGTTAATCACTTTATGGATCAGCATCATTGGGTGCATTACACACATGGTGAAAGTCATGTTTATCCTTATACTTTAGATGCAAGCGGGTTTTGCATGTATGGATAGCATTTCTTGATTATAGTCTACCACTATGTTGTTAAAAGGTAGTCATAAGGGCTATTTTCAGAAATGTTTTGAAGTACATGACGGACACTTATAGTCAAAATAGCATTTGTTCTTCCATATGTGTGGGATTAAGATACTTACTGGGCCCCTTGTTGGGTTGATCAGATATTTATATGGCCGTGCCCAAAGTGTAGTTAAGATGATTCTTTTTACATTTGGTGATCTGAATCAGTACAGATGCGAGAAACAGAATCGTTAAACTACGGAATGACTATTGATCCATATCCATACTTAACATTGTATCTGAAACAAAAGGATAGGACTGACTAAAACCATTGAAGGCTGAGTTGTTTACCAAAACTGCATACCCATGTATTTCAAGGAGCACTGATGATGTTGCTAGACTATTCATCAATGTTAGTATGTTATATTATATGAATGAGATATTCGCAAGTAGGAGCTGTTGGTTTGTGCTCATGTCACACAGATATTTATATAGCTAGAAATACGTGGGCCTACGGGGTCACACACGTTTACAGTTAGATATCATTCTATTAATGTTTATAATAATATATTTATTATTTATTATTTATATTATTATATGATTTGACAAAAGAACATTAACGGTCATTAATTAGTTCATTATGAATAATTAACAAATAAGGCTTTTTAGTTAATGGGTAATTAAATGTAATCATCCATAAATATTAGAAAAGTCAAAAAGTCAACACCAAGGGGTGTTTTCCCTTGGTTTGACCGACCTAAAGCCCAAAGAGGGGTTGGATTAGGTTTTGAGCTATCTTTTCCTCCAAAATATGTATTTTAGGTAAACCCTAAATTCACCTAGTATATAAGGAAGATTCTGGAGCTCGTAATTCACATAATCCTCTCTTATCTTCCCCTCTCTTGGTCGAACGAAACAAACAAACCTTTAGGATTTTTCCATTTCGATTTTTCTTGTGTTCAATTGTTCGTTGGTCAAGAACTAGCATTCGGGTGATATTGTTTGATGTGTGGTGTGGATACACGTAGAGGTTATTTATTTTAGTAACTAGAAGTAGTGTTTGGTTCGCATGTTATTACACACATGCATGTACTTGAAGTGTCTTCGATTCGTCACTAGATTGGTTGCTAAAGGTATGTTTACTTGTTTATGTTTTTTATGATTAATTATATATGCTATATGTGATCTATATCCGCTGTGTAGCTCGTTTAATATTAATGTAATATTAGGTTATTTAGATAATGATTTCCAACATAACGCCTACCAGTGTTTTGTGATATTGGATTAGGGGTAACGCCTACATGTGTTTTGTAATATTGGATCAAGGGTAATGCCTACCTTTATTGTGTGGATGTTGGAGCGGGGGTAATGCCTACTCATATTGTATATATGTTTTGTGTGCATTCTAGGTGAGCTTGGTGCATGAGATGTCAGTGCTAATCTAAGCCTGAATGTGTGAATTTAAGTTTATGTGTTGATTAAATGCTTACATGTGCATATAATACTCATTGGTGTCCTATTGGTTTGATACACAGCTAAGGTATTGTTTTAAGTTTAAACCTACGAGCTCACCAACGTAATGTTAACACTTTTGAGTATCGTATTTCAAGTGAATTTAGTGAAGCTTAAGGTAACGAGACTGCATGGCTAGCGAGACCATATGATTCTTGCATTGAAGTCATATTTTCTATCATTTACATTTTGTACTTTCATATTTATGATATTTTGGTTATGATGTTTGGATTTAATACTTAATGACTATGTATTGTTATGGTTACGATTAACCTCAATACAAGTCCCCTCTTGTGTCAGATGTCGTCATGACATTTTGATTTATGAATGCATTTAGTTATTCTCTATTGTGGCATCAATGTGTTGTGACGATGCCATTCACATTACGCCTCACGTTTCTACCTTGGCGGGTGTGACATGTGAGAAAGTTATTAACCGTGAGGTACTTGTTGCTCTAAAAGGTAAACTATATTTTGTTAGTTTTATTATCAATCCGGAAGAAGATGACATTGAACCGAGTGTGGTATTTAGACGTTCATTCCTTAGGCTTACTAAGGCGATTGTTGGCTTTAGAAGTGGGATTCTTACCATTTATCCCGACCTTATCACTTTTAATTCTGATTCAGATGATGAGTTAGATGCTATACTAGCTAGCATTAATGTTGACGACTTACCACCACTTGACATAACCGACATTCCGCCATTTGTTTGTAATATGGGAAAAAATCTACGGAACAAAAGGAAACCTTTAAAGATCTAAAAAATGAGTTATGATGGTGAGGGACCCTCCCTTACTATCAACCATCCAAAAACTTAAGAAGAACTCACTGGAGAAGAAATAGAAGAAGACCTTTATGAAAGAATCATGATACTTAATGAAAGGAGGCCAATAATCGAGACCTTGAAATATAGTGATAAACACAAAAAGGTGCTTGATAGTGTTCTACTTCACAAACTCAAATTAGATGGAGAGTTTAAACGTGAAGAAGAAATGGTTGGTGACGAGTTAATAAGAGGTTATAGAGCTATAAGAGAAAAAAAGTAATCTCAGAGTTTTTGTGCTACCAATCCGTTTGGAAGGCAAATACAATTAGCGTGCTTTGGTTGACACCGGATTGAACATAAATGTGATGCCTTATCGCATTTATGAGTTGTTGGGAAGAGATTAAGTTAAGACGAGAAGTGACAAGATTACAATGCTCGATCACTCAAAAATGGATTCTATGGGACAATTGCTTGATGTAATTTTGGGAATGGAACGGAAAAGATGCGGAAAAACAGTTTTTTATATCGAAATCCTCATTATTCATGAGTTATGGCGTAATTGACACCATGGATTACGCTGTAACCTATTATTACATATGGAATTATGCTGACGAAGAAGTTACGGCGTAACGTCAACAAGAGTTACGCCATAATTAATCATTTATTATGAAGATTTGGAAGCTTTGAAGATATTACATTGTAACGTCCCATCGGGTTACGCCGTAATCATTTATTTAATACGATGATTTGGTGCTGACGAGGGTAATCATTTATTTAATACGAAGATTCGGTGCTGACGAGGCTTTACGGTGTAACATCCAATATGGTTACGCTGTAATCTTTTATTATGGAAATTATATTATTGCTGACTAAGGGTTATGGCGCAACGTGATTATTTATTACGCCGTAACCGAAATTATTAAATAGAAAAGGAAAGCCGCATTAGGAGTATTATGGCATAACCATATATTGGGTTATGCCGTAAAATCATAGGGACTAATATTATGCGAAAGTTATCTAAAGTTTCATTATCTACCTAAAACTCTAGGGGCCAAACTCATACAATTTCCAAACTTGCATATTAGTATATAAAGAATGGAATGTAACATTTTGTGTCATTCATTCACAATTGGTTCCAGTGGTTTTAGCCATAATATAAGAAAAGGAAAAAAGGAGTACGAGTGACAGTATAGGGCAAACCCTTCGGGGTTTGCCATGGCGTTCGACTAGGGGATCGATAGCACTTAATTGGCACAACTTGTATTCGTACTTCAACATTATTTGGTCAATTTAATTTAATTATTATTTTGATTTATTTTGATCTAGCAATTTAATTTGTTAATGTTATGATTACTCGTTATGATTTATCGTTTGTTATTCGGCATTTAATTATTTATTATCCATTCGGTTAATATGTTATGATCTCGTTATTTTATTGCATTCTTTATTTATTTATATAGTGCACTTAGAAATCCTTGGATTCCCTACTAGGTTTTGATATAAGGTTGAGCGCTCACTAAAAGTGTGTATTAGGTGTATCCCAAACCTTTTGCGCGTGATTGATTGCAAAGTGACCTATACTCGTAATTGTTCGACCTTGACTTATGCGGTGAGCCCTTAGCATTAATTCCTGGTTAGGAGTATGAGCTAACAAGGAAACCACCTGTTAGAATAAGCGTATCTTATAAGTTAAAATAAATCTTAATAACTGTATACTAAGAATAGGTTAATTCTCCCTGCGAGTTCATTTCACTCAGTAGACATAGGTTAGGTTTCAACTATCAAATTGGACCTAATGATTCTAGTCCCCATCTAAGATTGCGATAAGACATTGCACTAGAGATCATAGTAATTAATTGTATTTTTTCTTTCTAGTTGTTCATCACTATACCAATTCCCTTTTCGACAAAACTAAAATAGCTAGATAATAATCTAAAATATTCAAACAAGCTTTCTTTCCTGTTTTCTTAGGTAGATTAATAAAATCAATTAGACGATTAAAGACACAAACTGTTCTTTGCGTCGACACATGTACTTACCAATCACTACACTATACACGATAGGGTACACTGCTCTTTAGTGCGTAGGAATAGTCAAGGTAGTTGGGGTTTTATAAATGTAAAACCTGACATAGTTTTTATTTAAAAGAAATTACGCATCAAGTTTTTGGCGTCACTGCCGGGGAACTATTTTTGTTGTTTTTGATTATTTGATTGATATGTGTATGTTTGTTTGTGCTTGTATATGTGCCTGAACCTTCTGTTCTTCTCCCTTTTCTGAATGTTTGCGAGTGTGTTGTTATGGCGTAACTATTAAGGTTACGGCGTAACATGTTCAATTACGGCGTAACCAATCATTTAGTTACGGCGTAACGTGTGTGAAAAAAATAAAATAAAATCAGACTTGGTTATGGCGTAACTTAGTAGTGCTTGTTGCGACATACCTCTGAACAAGGTCTCAAACACCAAAAATAGTTTGGGCAATGCTTGAACCCTTAAAAATATTTTCTAATACCGCCTCTGTTTTAATGTTAACCCTGTCAACCTTAATGTTTTATTCATGTGGTGTTTATGAGTCAAGTGTTTGCCAAAAATGTATGCTCCTGTTCTATTATACTTTTGATGCACGTGTTTGTTAGTGTGCAGGATAAGCAATTATGAACAGGTTAAGGAGACATGAAGATTGGGCATGTGTGGAGATGTCCAAGTAGCCTGTGATGGAGGCTAGAGTCGAACTTAATGACTCTTTAAATAAACAAAAGTCCCATCATTTTAATTTTTTTCTGCATTTAGTTGGTTTTGTATATTTCTTACTTGGTTTTGCAGGGTCTAACAGCATGGGGGCGGAATTCAAAGCCGCCTTTCCTCGTAATTGTGTGGTAAGACTGCTTCTAATGGCAGCAATTACGGCATAACAATCTTAGTTACGCCGTAATCATTGAAGTTGCGGCGTAATCCTTCCCATGGTTATAGCGTAACTGAACTTAATTAAAATTTTTAAAATGGTCATCTACATGGTTACGGCGTAACCTAATCCTTGGTTACGCCGTAATCCCTTCCTGCAAATCATTAAATCGTTTGAAATTTTACAAAACCGTGTATATTGGTAAATGAACTTTGTGGTTATGTTCTCTGGAAACCCTCATGAGACTTCAATCATCTACTTAGGTCACCAAGTGGTTTAAAAGGCTTGTTGCATACGCTAAATGCAACCGTGATTCCTACGAAAGTGAGTTAGGTTTATTTGTATTGTTTTGTATATTTTGTGCTATTGTGCTTTTATCCAGGTTTATGCTTTTGGTATTAGTCTTTCTTGCAGTTATTCAGGTAATGCACAGGATGAGGTGCGAGGATACTAATTAAGCTGCAAGGAAGCATCTCGAACCGTCCTAGTTGAACGTTATATTGATTCATGTTTCTTGTGATGGTGGATGTTGCTCGAAGAAGTAGACTTGAAGCATGGCTTTGAGCATGTTGTCTCTTCATTATGACAAGCAAATCCAGAGGAGTAATCCGTTCCATTTCTAACCCTTCCTATTTAAATTTTATATGCTTATGTTTGACTCAAGTGGGGAGAAGGGATTAGAAATAAACACCTATTTGATTATACTGCCTTTATTTTTCTAGTTTATTTTTGAAAAATGTTTCATTACTAAAATTTTGACATGTTTTTCATTACTTAACTAGTCAAGACTATACGGAGCACACCTACCTTATAATTCAATTATGTGAGGATAAGCGTTTCTGTTTTCCCTTTATACATAAATCCAATAAAAATAAGTGTGCCAGTGGTTGTAGTAGACTTTAGAACTTGGTCTGGTATATCTTTTTGAGACCACAATAATGAGCATTGCACCTAGTGTAATGCGTAATTAATTATATATTATAATTGTTTTATTAATATAAATAAATAGTATATCTTTAACTGTTATAAAAGGAAATTTTAGGATTAACCCTAAATAGCCCATCCATGTTATGTTTGTGTATATTGACTTTTCACACTGATTAGTCAATCCCCCTGTTAAACCCCTTATTGCACTAATCTTTAGTGCAAGATACCCCTAGTATAACCTGCTGAGCCTTTCCTTTCATTTTGTAACCCAATATATGTTGTTTCGTTACACCTATCACCTTAGCCTACCCTATAGTTTCTTAGTCTATGATCGGGGAGTTGTTGGTTAATTTTGGGTTTCACTAGTAGAAGTTGCGAGGTAAGATAGAGGGTATTTAAAGAAAAGATGGGTTTTGAAGACAGTTGATCTCAAGTGGGGGAACGCTCATGTATATATGTGTCTGTATGGTAATTTATTGTATCCTTGTCTTGCATCAAAAAAAAGAATAAAGAGCATGCAAGCAAGTGTTTATTAGCCAGCTTATTTGTCGTATAGTGATAGTATTTTCGCATTGTCCAGCTGGCGATGATTATGTCTTTCTAAACAGGTATTTCTATTATAAGTCTATTTGTACAATGAGGGCATTGTATAACTCAAATGGGGGAAGGGAGATAGAAATGAGGTATTTGGTGAGATTATGTGCTATTTTGGCCCAAATTTTCAAATTTTTTTAGCACATAATCATTGATGATGAAGGTCGACTTAATGCATCACACTACATTTCATATGCATTAACTCGTGTATTGTGAAGACCCCTTGACTCTTGACCCTCGTTTTTACCTTATGGGATTTGAATGCGACTAGTGATGGGGAGATTATGGACTTAGGAAACTATTTGTTTGGTGTTTTTATTTAACAATTAAATGTGCATCCTATGTCTTTATCCTACCCTATATTATTCTTTGTCCTAACCCGTTGTTAAACACGAATGAGGATAAGATCAAATCACGCATATATATTCCGTGGTTACGACCATGTATGTTTAATTCAGCCACCTTGTTGGTGTGGTACTTTAGGTAAAAGATTATTTGAATGATCAAAACCCCGTAAGCCTTTCTGTTGTGTCAACCTATTTGCTATTTTTGAATAGTTGCATCTAGACTCTACTAGTGAAGCTTAGTATCCTGGCCAAGCTTATGATAGAATACTCGCCATGACTGAGCAGTTGAGTGATCACCAAAAACGAAACACATAGATTAGTGAGAGTATGAGTTTGATTCATTTTTCCTTTCGTGAGGTGATCGTTTTAGAATTTTCTAGCATAAGTGATTTTTAAATTCATATATTCCTTAAAAACCTAGGGAGATATCTTTTTAAGAATTATTTAAAAAGGTTCTACTTAAGGGCAAGTAAAAGTCAAGTGGGGAGATATTTGATAACATCAAATATTTAATAATTTTTCATATCAAATTCCCACGTTTATTGTACTGCTTTATGTCATTTTGATTCTTAAATCATTTATATTCTGTATTTTAGGTAATTTTGGCAACGGAACAGAAAAGATGCAAAAAATAGTTTTTTATATCAAAATCCTCATTATTCATGAGTTATGGCGTAATTGACACCATGGATTACGCCGTAACCTATTATTACATATGGAATTGTGTTGATGAAGAAGTTACGGCGTAACGTCAACAAGAGTTACGCTGTAATTAATCATTTATTATGAAGATTGGAAGCTTTAAAGACATTACAATGTAACGTCTCACCGGGTTACGCCGTAATCATTTATTTAATACGAAGATTTGGTGCTGACGAGGATAATCAGTTATTTAATACAAAGATTCGGCGCTGACGAGGCTTTACGACGTAGCATCCAATATGGTTACGCCATAATCATTTATTATGGAAATTATATTCTTGCCGACTAAGGGTTACAGCGCAACGTGATTATTTATTACGCTGTAACTGAAATTATTAAATAGAGAAGGAAAGCTTTGTCAGGAGTGTTACGGCGTAACCATGTATTGGGTTACGCCGTAAAATCATAGGGACTAATATTGTGCGAAAGTTATCTAAAGTTTCATTATCCACCCAAAACTCCAGGGGCCAAACTCGTACAATTTCCAAACTTGCATATTAGTATATAAAGAATGGAATGTAACATTCTGTGTCATTTATTCACAATTGGTTCCAGTGGTTTTAGCCGCAATATAAGAAAAAGGAAAAAGGAGTACGAGTGGTAGTATAGGGCAAACCCTTCGGGGTTTGCCATGGCGTTCGACTAGGGGATCGATAGCACTCAATTGGCACAACTTGTATTCGTACTTCAACATATTATGGTCAATTTAATTTAATTATTATTTTGATTTATTTTGATCTAGCAATTTAATTTGTTGATGTTATGATTACTCGTTATGATTTATTGTTTGTTATCTGGCATTTAATTATTTATTATCCATTTGTCTAATATGTCATGATCTTGTTATTTTATTGCATTCTTTATTAATTTATATAGTGCACTTAGAAATCCTTGGATTCCCTACTAGGTTTTGATATAAGGTTGAGCGCGCACTAAAAGTGGGTATTAGGTGTATCCCAAACCTTGTGCGCGCGATTGATTACAAAGTGACCTATACTCGTAATTGTTCGACCTTGACTTATGAGGCGAGACCTTAGTATTAATTCCTAGTTAGGAGTACGAGCTAACAAGGAAATCACCTGTTAGAATAAGTGTATCTTATAAGTTAAAATAAATCTTAATAACTGTATACTGAGAATAGGTTAATTCTCCCTATGAGTTCAATCCACTCAGTAGACATAGGTTATGTTTCAACTATCAAATTGGACCTAATTATTCTAGTCCCCATCTAAGATTAGGATAAGACATTGCACTAGAGATCATAGTAATTAATTGTATTTTTTCTTTCTAGTTGTTCATCACTATACCAATTCCCTTTTCGACAAACTAGGCTTACCACTAAAATAGCTAGATAATAATCTAAAATATTCAAACAAGCTATCTTTCTTGTTTTCTTTGGTAGATTAATAAAATCAATTAGATGATTAAAGACACAAACTGTTCTTTGGGTCGACACCTGTACTTATCAATCACTATACTATACACGATAGGGTACACTACTCTTTAGTGTGTAGGAATAGTCAAGGTAGTTGGGGTTTTATAAATGTAAAACCTGACATAGTTTTTATTTAAAAGAAACTACGCATCAAGTTTTTGGCGTCACTGTCGAGGAACGGTTTTTGTTGTTTTTGATTATTTGATTGATATGTGTGTGTTTGTTTGTGCTTGTATATGTGTTTGAACCTTTTATTCTTCTCCCTTTTTTGAATGTTTGCGAGTGTGTTGTTACGGCGTAACTATTAAGGTTACGGCGTAACATGTTCAATTACGGTGTAACTAATCATTTGGTTACGGCGTAACGTGTGTGAAAAAAATAAAATAAAATCAGACTTGGTTATGATGTACCTTAGTAGTGCTTGTTGCGACATACCTCTGAACAAGGTCTGAAACACCAAAAATAGTTTGGGCAATGCTTGAACCCTTAAAAATATTTTCTAATACCGCCTCTGTTTTAATATTAACCCTGTCAACCTTAATGTTTTATTCATGTGGTGTTTATGAGTCAAGTGTTTGCCAAAAATGTATGCTCCTGTTCTATTACACTTTTAATGCACGGGTTTGTTAGTGTGCAGGATAAGCAATTATGAACAGGTTAAGGAGACATGAAGATTGGGCATGTGTGGAGATGTCCAAGTAGCCTATGATGGAGGCTAGAGTCGAACTTAATGACTCTTTAAATAAACAAAAGTTTTATCGTTTTAATTGTTTTTTGCATTTAGTTGGTTTTGTATATTTCTTACTTGGTTTTGCAGGGTCTAACAGCATGGGGGCGGAATTCAAAGCCGCCTTTCCTCATAATTGTGTGTTAAGACTGCTTCTAATGGCAGCAATTACGGCATAACAATCTTAGTTACGCCGTAATCATTGAAGGTGCGGCGTAATCCTTCCCATGGTTACAGCGTAACTGAACTTAATTAAAAAATTTAAAATGGTCATCCACATGGTTACGGTGTAACCTAATCCTTGGTTAAGCCGTAATCCCTTCCTACAAATCATTAAATCATTTGAAATTTTACAAAACCGTGTATATTGGTAAATGAACTTTGTGGTTATGTTCTTTGGAAACCCTCACGAGACTTCAATCATCTACTTGGTTCACCAAGTGGTTTAAAAGGATTGTTGCATACGCTAAATGCAACCGTGATTCCTACGAAAGTAAGTTAGGTTTATTTGTATTGTTTTGTATATTTTGTGCTATTGTGCTTTTATCCAGGTTTATGCTTTTGGTATTAGTATTTCTTGCAGTTATTCAGGTAATGCACAAGATGAGGTGCGAGATACTAATTGAGCTGCAAGGAAGCATCCCGAACCGTCCTAGTTGAACGTTATACTGATTAACGTATCATGTGATGGTGGATGTTGCTCGAAGAAGTAGACTTGGAGCATAGCTTTGAGCATGTTGTCTCTTCATTATGACAAGCAAATCTAGAGGAGTAATCTGTTCCATTTCTAACCCTTCCTATTTAAATTTCATATGCTTATGTTTGACTCAAGTAGGGGAAAGGGATTAGAAATAAACACCCATTTGATTATACTTGCCTTTATTTTTCTAGTTTATTTTTGAAAAATGTTTCATTACTAAAATTTTGACATGTTTTTCATTACTTAACTAGTCAAGACTATACTGAGCACACCTACCTTATAATTCAATTGTGTGAGGATAAGCCTTTCTGTTTTCCCTTTATACATAAATCCAATAAAAATAAGTGTGTCAGTGGTTGTAGTAGACTTTAGAACTTGGTCTGGTATATCTTTTTGAGACCACAATAATGAGCATTGCACCTAGTGTAATTGGTGTAGCTGTAATAAAAGGCAATTTTAGGATTAACCCTAAATAGCCCATCCATGTTATGTTTGTGTATATTGGCTTTTCACACTGATTAGTCAATCCCCCTGTTAAACCCCTTATTGCACTAATCTTTAGTGCAAGATACCCCTAGTACAACCTGCTGAGTCTTTCCTTTCATTTTGTAACCCAATATATGTTGTTTCGTTACACCTATCTCCTTAGCCTACCCTATAGTTTCTTAGTCTATGATCGGGGAGTTGCTGGTTAATTTTTGGTTTCACTAGTAGAAGTTGCGAGGTAAGATAGAGGGTATTTGAAGAAAAGACGGGTTTTGAAGACAGTTGATCTCAAGTGGGGGGACGCTCATGTATATATGTGTATGTATGGTAATTTATTGTATCCTTGTCTTGCATCAAAAAAAGAATAAAGAGCATGCAAGCAAGTGTTTATTAGCCAGCTTATTTATCGTATAGTGATAGTATTTCCGCCTTATCCAGCTGGCGATGATTATGTCTTTCTAAACAGGTATTTCTATTATAAGTCTATTTGTACAATGAGGGCATTGTATAACTCAAGTGGGGGGAAGGGAGATAGAAATGAGGTATTTGGTGAGATTATGTGCTATTTTGGCCCAAATTTTCAATTTTTTAGCACATAAACTTTGATGATGAAGGCCGAGTTAATGCATCACACTACATTTCATACGCATTAACTCATGTATTGTGAAGAGCCCTTGACCATCATTTTTACCTTATGGAATTTCAACGCGACCAGTAACGGGGTAATTATAGACTTAGGAAACTATTTGTTTTATGTTTTTATTTAACAACAATTAAATGTGCATCCCATGTCTTTAACCTACCCTATATTATTCTTTGTCCTAACCCGTTGTTTAACATGAATGCGGATGAGATCGAATCACGCATATCTATTCTGTCGTTACGGCCATGTATGTATAATTCAGCCACCTTGTTGGTGTGGTACTTTGGGTAAAAGATTGTTTGAATGATCAAAACCCCGTAAGCCTTTGTGTTGTGTCAACCCATTTTCCTTTTTGAACAGTTGCATCTAGACTTTAGTGGTGAAGCTTAGTATCCTAGCCAAGCTAATGATAGAATACTCGCCATGACTGAGTAGTTGAGTGATCACCAAAAATGGAACACATAGATTAGTAAGAGTATGAGTGTGATTTATTTTTCCTTTCGTGAGGTGCTTGGTTTAGAATTTTCTAGCATAAGTGATTTTTAAATTCATATCTTTCTTAAAAACCTAGGGAGATATCTTTTTGAGAATTATTTAAAAATATTCTACTTGAGGGCAAGTAGAAGTTAAGTGGGGGGATTAATACTTTTTCATATCAAATTCCCAAGTTTATTGCACTACTTTATATCGTTTT
>BQNB010003476.1:103133-114657 GCA_026074375.1 Tanacetum coccineum | reverse complement strand
CAAGATATAAGCAAACTTGTATAGTCTCGCTGATAGGACCAGCTGACTATTATGTAAGTTCGACAAAGAAGTAAATGCTTATAATAATGACAACAATAAAAGTGATAGCATTTACATCTTGGAACATTCTCTATTTATAGTGATACGAGGTTGCATCCTTAGTGGAGGTAGTTGGGATGTGTAAGAATCCTGTGGTGGAAGTACGTCTGCATTTAATGCACGTCCATTCTTGGAAACATCCCGCCCATACTTTAGTGAACAGTTCTGCCAACTGTTCACTACTTTTACCAACTCGTACTTAGGTCAGACTTTAATTCAAAGGACACTTTGTCCTGCCATTCTGCTTTATTGAATTATCCCGCCTAAACAATACTTAAAGATAAAACCAATTCAACTTGTTTATCTTCAAAGGGTAAAAGATCACCAGGGTATTTCCACCCCTGACTCTCTTTAAACCTTAACATATTCCATATACATACCAGCTGATATCCATCACAGCTGACAAGAATGTCTTAAAGTAATCTTCGACTTCCTTGACGATGTCTCTGACTTGAATACGTCTGATGTTGCTCGCTGAAGCTATGGATTCAACGAGCCCTTCATTGCTCGCTGATGTCCATCATCAAGTCTTTAACACTTAGCCTAATTTCTGTTTAAATCTGGGTAGAGACAATTGGGCACTGAATTGGCCCAACAACATGTTATTGAATTGTTCGGAAATAATCCTTATATAAGGATAAAATCTCTGTATGAGATGACATCGAACCACTTAAGAACTATCAACGAATATGGTATTTTGGTCATTGCTCTAACTTGTTGGTCTTGATTTTGTATGATTTTGCAGGCATATGGATGGGCATACTGCATACATAAACAATCGATATAATACATGGGAGAAATTTTAATTTTATTGGATTTCACCATTTGTTAAATGGATATCGGCAACTTGGAGTTTTCGTCTCCTCTTTAATTTCCACAACATTCAAAGGAAAAGTCTGCCTGAAGCCCTAAACACTATGCTAATCCAGGCTCCGCAAGAAAGTCCTTTTGACCTTTTTGCCCTTAATATATATACCATATAACTAGTCAACAATAGGCTTATGAAATTGCATTATATAATTTTATCCTTGATTTTTCTATTTTTGTAGAAGTTACCAGAACAACATGTTTAATACCCCCCCCCCCCCCCCCCCCCCCCCCCCCCCCCCCCAATGTTTTGAGCTTGTGGCACATACACAGAAACATATCATCAGTAGTCTCTCAAGGTGCATTAGGTTGGCGTGATGACCTCATAACTGACGACTAACAAATTTTAGTTATCGGCAACTAATAAAAATTTCCAACTATAATGGTTCACTTATTGTACCATATTCCATGAAGCAAGAAAGAATACGATTCGAGCTACTTGTGATCATAATGCTCGTTAAATTAAACAACATCGTTCCACTATATCTAAAGTAAAAACTAGAAATAACTCGGAGGGTAAGAAACGTTGATCATCACAAAAGCTCCAATCATATGTTTCTATAAGTAAGTATTTGAATGTTTTGCTACATACAAAGGTATGCGTTTCAATATTAAAATGGAAGAACCAACATCACAACCGGTATATCCAGATACTTAAACCGACTAAAATTTAACATAATATATATATGATGATCACACCTGAAGCAGAAAGCAGATCAATTACAAACCAACACTAGCAAACGATGCAGTGAAGTGAAATATAACAGAAGTAGAGCCATGACTTTCAAAGCTCCCGTGAGAAGTCTGTAGCCATGGGTTATTATTGTAACAAGCTTTCCAAACATGTGTCTCATTAACATAAATGGATCCTCTTTCGATTTTCCCAAAACAATACTCCGGACACTAGAATAAATGCTCTGATATATATGAAATGGTCTTGTAATGTCATCAAGATATCCATAGAACTTTATTGACCATCCAGATAACTCATTCCTCACCTCATAAACATTTATCTGTCGAGAATAACCACATTGATCATCACAAAGAATTACAAGAAGCAAACAACCATGAGACTCAAATAACGACACATGATCATATTTAGGAGGCACCTTACTATCCCAGGTTCCAAGGGTGTTTATGGTTGTTAATGCTTGTGTCGACGCGTTAATATCTAACTTGAAAATAACATAAGGCTTAATACTTCTATTTAGCCAACAAATTGCATCATTCTTTTTTAGTATACATTGTCAAAATAAATAAAAACTATTTATAGGGGGTGTTATCATGCAAAGACTCCAATTGAGTGTCTTGAAGGAGTAAAGTTGTATCTGAATTTTTTTTAAATCATCAAACAATGTATATGGTATGAGATGACCTTTGTAGTAAAGATGATTTTGTTGGTTCAAAATGTATTATGCAGTATGACGAATAAGATTTCATCTGAGCATTGGATGCATCTTAAGTAAGAAATTTGCTGCATGGATTGTTTACGTTATACGGTAATCATGCTTTATACCAAACAAACTAGAAGCAAACCATTGGATGACTTCAACATATCAACATTATGTAACTCGGACCTAAAAGTGAAGGGGGTCTTCAATGCAGATTGTTTGTATGAAACTCGGGTATCTAATGACAAAAAATCATTTGTCTTGGACAAATGTGCTCGAAGAAGGATACTACAAGGAGGATCGAAGGTAGGAATTTTTTTTTTGGGGGTTTTGCGGCGCAAATGATTGAAGGGTTGATAATGGGAGGTTAACCACATTGGTCTAGGTTTTTCAACAGAACAAGTGAGATTACAGGTAGCCGGAGTAAGATTTCAATCAAAAGGTCATCGTTGTTAGGGGTGTCAAATGGGTCAACCCGACCCGAACCCGATAAAGCCTTATAGGGTCGGGTTGATTCGGGTCAAGCTTAGCTTATCGGGTTTATCGGGTCAACCCGATAAACCCGATAGCCTAATAGGGTCGGGTTAGGGTTTTAATTATTTTGTTATCGGGTTAACCCGATAAACCTAATAAGCTAGAGAGACCCATTAAAAAGTCTATGATTATTTGATTAAATCTTCCTTTGTGTATCTGTCGTTTTGTCAAGTTTTTAATCACTAAACGCTTTCACAACGAATTATGATAAATTGTATTTTTCAAGTTTGCTTTTAGTGCACTGCTTGTTTGTGTTAATAGTTTACTGTTTTGTTTTATAGTTTTGCTACTGCATGAGGCAAAACAACATGCACCTCCCAAAATGTTCAATCCCTACTGGATATGTATTTGTATTTTTCGTCATATATTGGGCTAAAGGTAATTCTAGTGTCAAGCTTCATGTTCTGTGGTGTTTTAATAAATAAAGTAAATTGTGGTATGTGATTAGCG
This sequence comes from Tanacetum coccineum, assembly GCA_026074375.1. Classification (NCBI taxonomy): domain Eukaryota; kingdom Viridiplantae; phylum Streptophyta; class Magnoliopsida; order Asterales; family Asteraceae; genus Tanacetum; species Tanacetum coccineum. The sequence continues at coordinate 111,316 of BQNB010003476.1, read as the reverse complement.
AGTAACCCGATAACCCGATAGACACCGATCCAGACAACCGCAAACCGATAGACCCAAATCCGGATAGACCCGATACCTTATAGGGTGGGTTGCGGGTTATGTTTTTTGTATTTTCTTCGCAATTTCGTCAATAGATCCTGTTCCGATAACCTCCCAAACCCGATCCGAATTAGACTACGTTTTGACACCCCTAGTCGATGTATTCACTGCTCATGCATGGATTGCCTGGTTTCAGATTTTGGATGACCCGCCTTCTCTACGATCGGTTTCCATTATGCAACATATTGGTAAAACCCCTAATAAGCTTTATAATTTTTATTAATATTTATATATAAATATATATAGATATGTTTATATATATATATTTATATATATATATATATATAATACTATATTATATATATATATTTTTTATATATTTATATTATATATATATATATATATATCAATTTGTGATACAAGTCGACGTCGTTTCGGCATGTAGTGAAAGACGAAGGCCCAAAAATAGAAGAATAAATTGCTGGCCCAAGTCTATAATAAAATAGGAAAGAGAAATGTCTTACAAATTCGTCACCCCTCAACTTTTAGAGATCTATTTACGATCTTTTTTATATAATTAGAAACTTATTATTTATCTAGTATATATGTATCGCACATATCGTAACACGGATTCTTTTGTGATATAAAATAAATACCCGCGGATAAGATCTTCGCGATTTATGGCGTGACATAATAGTAGCTCAATTTTGCAATGCGTTACTGAGTCATACGTACGATTTTATATAATAAAATGTTGAAGGTGTTTACATTGATTATGTTGTATTTATTTATATTTTTATTTAAGAATAAAAATGCTTTCTAAGAAAACACCCTCTCAACTGCTCTCGCTCAAATAATGTAAAATAAACGTAGTGGTGGAAACGTAATGTTAACCTTTTACTATATATTTTGAAACAAAAAAACTGTTCTCAATAAACTTACCCCTAAACTAACTATTAATCCTAAAATAAACATCAATGAGGTCTTAGACTCGTGCATTTACTTATGAAGATTGTTTATAGTGTATCATATATAATATTTCTCTCCTTGATATTGTTTGTTATTTACGACTATTTTATATAACAAACTCTCTTTCACAAATATCTAACAGATATCCGTCGACTTCTTTGATAAAAAATATACCGACGACTACACATCTGAATTACGAATAAAACGAGCCCAATATTGATGCTCTTGAGATGCGTACGTGTTTGTAAAAAATATCGACGATTAATATACATTTAAAAATATATTTTCAGACACACCCTTAACCTACTATGTACTTTATAAAAACTACAATAAAAGTTTATTGAAAGCTAAATATGTACGAAACTGTAGTTATGTCTAATAGGCCAATGGGAAATAATCTATGCAAATTTACTTCCTTCAAAAAAAAATTACTGGCTACTCAATTCGATAATGCATCTTCGAAAAAATATAACAAAATAGCTCGCCGCAACGGCGGGCCGATAACAAACTTCCATATAAGTATATTTATTCGCAACAAAGATAAAATAAGCTCGTCGCAACGCGCGTGGCAATAGATTTCAATTGTATAAACACGTAAAATTACATTTATATATAGTCTGGAAAATGCATATGAAAAGAAAAATAGTAAACTGAATTGAAAAAAATGATATAGTAATACTCTATTCAAACAGTTCAAGTATTATACAAATATCAAACAGAAACGAGAGGCTTTGTACCATAAATTTTAAAATAAAGCCAATACTTTCGAATGAAGCTTCACTTCTTATGTAATCGATTCGTAAAAAAATAAGCTCCGCCGTAATGCGCGGACTATCATGCTTGTTATATATTATATGCTGTCGTATGATTTAGTTTTAAGCCCGCTTACAAAGCTCATAAGTCCTCATCATTAAAAAAATGCCACACACCAAACAACTATGTGCATATATACAACCGCGAAAATCTTACAACACTGTGAATTCTCACATCTTCCTAGGCGGCCTCTACGAATCATACAAACGCGCTTTGGTTGGATTAAATACATTCTCAGGGAAATTTGAAGTCATCGGTGTACATAGGAATGATTCAATGTTGATCACTAACAAGACAAGATGCAAAGAATTCAGAAAACAATTATTATAAGATGAGAGCTCTTTACTTAAACATCAAAACACATATTTTATCTAGTAAAGGAAAACGAAAAGTGAGAACTTTTGTATTTCAAGTTAAAAGAATGTGGCTTTTTTGACACCCCTACTTCTAACTATTATTTATTTATTTAAATATGTTTAATTAAAAAGTTTAAACATTTCTTTTTTAGGGAAAAAAATAAAAAATTCGTTTCTTTAAACTTGAGAAGAAAAACACAAACATAAAAATATAAGTGTCAAAAACTAAAAGAAAAAAACTTAAAAAAAAGCGGGCATAATGTTATAAGAATTGCAGGTGTCAAATGACAATGGGAAAAATCACACACAATAAATAAATATAGTAAAACATAACTCACCGCTCTGTTAGATTTTCCGGTCGAAATACGAGAAAAGTCCATTCAATTCTTGATGGAAATGTACTAAAAAAATAGAATATATATAATAGGCCTTTTTCGCTTCTTCGTCAAGCTTTCGAGCAGCTCTTTCAACTGCCGCCTAATCCCCCAACACGCTCAAGAACCGAGAGCCGTCCTGTCCCTCCCTGGACAGCCGGAGGGAGCTTGCTTATGGAAAGAAGATAGGCCGATCAAACAAAAAGAGCTTTGGGGTTGTTTCCCCGTGGACAATGCCACCTTAAATAGTTTTTTTAGTCTTCATCATTTACCCCCCTTTGTTTTTTTGGAGGAGCAAAATAATCCAAACGCAACAAAAATACCCTATCCCTAAAAACGAATAACTCCAAATAACAACAAGGACAATCGACCATAATAACAATAATCGAATAACATCATCAATCACAGCGATGAATGATAACAACAACAACAATCGAATAACTCGGGATCCATCTTTAATTTAATTTTTCGGTTACAACGATTTAATGTTTCTGATTTTGCTATAATTTCTTAGGTTGATTGGATTGCTTCTACAATGATCATCAATCACAAAGATTAATGATCTAAGAATAAAAAGAATACAACAAATTTAATGAAGTGAATCAGACTTATATAAAAGATTACAAAAGGTATATGTTGTTTAGGCTTTTTAATTATCACTCCTTTCATAATATTCAGGTGTTATTTATGGTCAATTTTAGCGCTTTATCATTTGATGGTTTAAATTCGTTTATGGGTTGTTTTAAGTAGATGTTACTGCATATGGGTTTCTTTTTGTTTCGAATTTGAGTGTGATTTGATGTGTTTTTGTAATGAAGTTTATTATAATATTCGGGAAGAGTTAAACTTAGTTGTAGAGTACTGTAACTCTTATTGAAGAATATGTATATAAAAGTATGAAGGTAATTTTTTTTCATCTCACAGATCTTAAATTCTCAGTATATTCAGCCTTACCCACATGTTAATCTAAAGGTAAATCACTCTATTCAATCACTTTGGACCCACTCTCATCTTGATTGGTTGCTACTTTTTAATGAATACTCACTTGAAATTATTAGTTTTTATGATGACCAATGTGAAAAAGTAGTGATTTTGATTATAGTTTTTGGTTTTCATGTTTATGGATACGTTGCATGATGAACCTAATGATTTTCGGTTTTTAATATGCTTGCTAGAATGATTTAACGATACTATGCCAAGGATCAGTGGAAGGTTTGTAGTTTGACATTTTATCCAAACACCTTCAATTATAGCCTATCGTAGCAGAAACAAGGTAATTTATGCTCCTTTGTACTATCCAAATACTTATGTGAGCTTATTGTGTTTCAAAATCATTTTTAAAATGAATAAGCACTTTTTAGTATGTGTTATTATAGACCTAAAAACACCTTAAATAATCTAGAAAACCACCTCACAAGACTGAATAGTCAACGACTCAATGTTGTATTTAACAACATACAATATTTCAGTCATGGAACACAACTACTTAACTAGTGCAAGTCAAAGAGGCACCTAGAGCCTCGTGGACAAGACAAAAGCTGCTTGGAGAGGCTTAATTCGGTATATATATTTCATAAGCCGTCAAGATCATACATATTTTTTCAAACCTGCTTCAATAAAATGCCTTTTAGGATCTTAAGCAAGTAAATTAAGTTTTTTGAAAGTATTTCTTTAGCTCTAAGATGGACCAGGTGATCATGGAAAGTGTTAATGATTTTCAGGAGTGAGAAACAGCAGCAGGTTGCTACACTTTCTGGCGAAGATCAGGAGGTGAAGATTCGGTAAAGTGAGTTTGTGCAAGGCATGTTGTTGTCAACTTTCTTCAATGATGCTTTATAAGCTCTACCCTACCCGTTGCCGGTTCTACCCCTTTTGCCACATATGCCTGATATATACTGAGAATCTGAATAGGTTTTCATTTTGGGCTGTGATCGTTGCGGCTGCAGGTCAGAGTATTTCTTTGTTCCGGCAGGTATTGGAATTAGGTGTAATAAAATGTGATTTGAACCTCATTAGGTAAACATATTGGGAGGGGGTATCCATGGAAAGGGTTTGGAAAAGGTCATGGGGATTCCCCGGTTAGGCCAAGTACATTTGAGTCAAAGACTCGACCTCCCCGGGTAACATGAATAGGGAAAAACTCATCTCTTAAGATGTAAAGTTTTGGAAAATCGAATTACTTAAGGACCCAACAATGAAAGTATTGTTTAGAGGGTATCTGGAATTGGTTATTTAAGTGCCTAACATGCTTTTAAAGTGAGCAGAAGCAATCCCAAACTCTGTTAAAAATTTATTGAATACTTATTTTATGAAACAAAAACTAAGTGCTTAAAAGTTAAAAGTAAGCTGCTTAATTTTAAAGAAGTTGACTATTATAAAATATGCAATCTCAAACACCGTTAGCAACTACTAATAAACTGAGGACTCATGATAGCAAAGGCAATATTCAGATATAATAAGCAGAGGCTAACACGCCTATAAGTGTATCATTCAACACCTTGAATTGATGTGTTGTCGATATGTTGTAGTTTGAAGGGCCCGCATCCGTGGAAGAAATGTTAAAAGAGTTACAAAGTGTTCTTAAAGAAAGTTCCTCAGCGCTTATTGCAATTGAAGCTGATCAAGTATGTCCTGTCATCTAATATTGATCTTGCATCAGCTCGCCTACAAACGCATCTTTTACATGACTATGTATACATTTCACTGTGTTAAACTTTGACTGATACAGGATCAAATATGGCGCAAGTTTAAATGGCTCGGTAAGCGAGTTACTTGAAGGTTGAAATTTTAAAAAGACAACTTGAACACCAAGCTGGAGGTTTCAAGGGGAAGTCAGTGGACCTGTATATGGTCATAAGTAGATTTATAATAAGTAGATATTTATAATTAGTCACATAGGAGAAATGTTTGCACTTGGTTGGTAATTTGCAGAATACACACCATCATTTATATTTTGGTTAGTAATTTGCAGCCCTAACATCCGCACTGTCATTTATATTTTGTTTTGTTTATAATATTTACTATCATCTATATATTGTAAGTTTTTTTCATATCTTAATTGAAAATACAACTTATATATTATAATAAGCCAAACCAATCGGCAATCATTGGCTTTATTAGGCCTTCTACGCTTCAAAATTAGACAATATCGAATTTGATTACAAACCAGTTAACTATGAGCAATCTTTATATACGATATGATAACTGTTTCATTGGCTATTCAAGTTATTATATTAGATATAATAAGTGCCTAATATTTTATGGTATTTCTGTCAAGGACTAGAATTTTATGAGCCTTATAATTTTGTTTTTTAATAAGAACTTTATGCAGTTTTTGTTGTAATTAGTATTTGGAATAGTGTGCAATAAGTGTATCACACTGTGTATGCTTACAAACCTTAAAACATAAATGAAATATAATGAACATATATATATTTAATCTCAACCATGCATTGTACTCAAATGGTAAGTATATATGTTTAAACAGAATACTCAAATGCTTGCTGCTGCACAAGGACTCGCCAACAAGGTAATAAAGTTAATTAACATATGGTAAGTATAATACGTGCATTAAGTTGTTGAACTAACTATGATGACAATAAGTAGGGTATAATCTTTGGTTGCTGATTTTTTTTTCTTTTTCAAGAAGCAATTAACACTTTAAATTGATCATTGCATACTTTAGACACACGCCCAAAGAGGGCGTTTAAAAAATAAATTTTAGTCGTTAGTTTTCTATTACCCATTGTAAAGATGAGGTATAGTTCACTGCAGTTGAAAATGAATTGGGGTCTTCTAACGCTAAATGTCAATAGCTTCTTTGTTCCCGAGCATATTATCTCATTGGTTATTTTGAGAGTATGCCTTATATTAGATACACGAAAATGAATTTCAAAGCGCGAAGGTTCAAATTGAGGTAAAAATATATATAATTATTCGTTGATATTATTAGACTTTTTACCTTGCTGCTTAGCCGTTGTTTAGATTGATCATGGGCATAATAAACCCTATAACCAATTATGTTAAAACTTAAAAGGTTAGCTATTATTAATTTTTGAAAATTGTCACTGTGTGTTTAAATCTTAATTGAACCAATCTTAACATAGAGTTTTGCAATTATAGTCTTAATTAGTTTTAGTATACAAAAGTATAAGAAGTTGATTGTGCGTTTATATGCATAATTATTAGGGGGTATACGGATTCTATCGGAGACTTGGGTGATTCTGCTGCTTCCGAACTTGAACTCCATTAACTTCCAAATTGCTTTTATGAGGCTTGACTAGAGGTGCAAAATGGGTGAGTTGGGTAATGGGTGAAAATGAGTAGTTTTTTTGTTATTGTAACCACTGTATTTTTTATTATTATATGTGCTTGATGTTAAACTTGACTCTAAACCACCTTGAGGCTTATTTTTGTATAGAATTATGCTTGGGTTTGTAAAAGATTAGAATCATTAAACTGAGTTATGGATACTGAAATGGTTCTTTGTTTGTATTACAAAATGTTCATGTGGGTTCCGCAACATAAGTACAACAGATACATTTTAACTGGACAATGAAGTGATTCTATATAAGAACAACATATGTTTACTTAGATTATTTGAGTCGTTGATGACGCGAGTCTGACTTTTTTTTATGTTCTTGCTAATTTCAACTTTTTGGTCTTCTGGTGCTTCAGGTGTGAAGGTAATTTTAAGGTTTTTGTAGCAAGTCCAAATTTGATTTTCTTTGCTGTAAGCTTTTCGTTGATTTACCTTTTGTTGAATTATCAGTAACAGGCTTAACAATGGCTAATATATCCGTACTGATATGTTCTAAATTGAAAAACATGAAACTGTGATTTCATTTGCTTTAAGCTTTCGGGCTTATGTAGCTTTTGTTTCATAACTATTTTCTGCTTTTACAATCATCTAAATTCTATTACGATTGTTTAAAACTATAAAGTAATGAAAATTTGCCCACATAGTAAATATTTAGTACCAAAACCAAAGTGTGATACTGGATCACATTTTTTTAGTCAATGGTGAAACCTTTCAGCCAAGATCTAAACCTATGAGGCAAGGTAGAAAAACAAAGATCTAATGTTACAACTATCAAAGTATTAGTATAATGAACCAAACTATCTTAGCGTGGAAATTTTTTTAATTCATTGCAAGCTTTCCAAGAGCAAGTTGGCTATTATAGTTCTGATTCTATTGTTTTTGCTTCAGCTGGAAATGTGTATTCCTCTACTCATGTGTGTGCTTGATGTCCACTTTTCATGCAGCTGCTTTAGTATCTAATGGTAAGTGGTAACAGATAGGTTTAAGGTATTTATGATTGAACATGAAAATGATGCAAGCCATAGTTACAACTTATGGTAAGACATGCACGTGAAAGGAAAACAAATGACTGTGAGATGACTTGAAATATTGTTCAAACACACATGCCCATATGCCTTAAGTTGATAAGCACTTGAAAGAGTCTGAAAGTTTATTACTATCATTTTTATTGTGTAGGTATTTTCCGGTGAACACCGGAAGGTGTAGCGACGTGTTAAATGGGGCATATAAGCATTTCTAAGTGTTTTGACGAAACTACTTATATAGCCTCAGGGTGTTTGGAATTGCTTATTTGAAGTTTCATGATGCAGA